>UELV01173923.1:0-23080 GCA_900490015.1 Megastigmus stigmatizans | reverse complement strand
GAGAGAGAGAGAGAGAGAGAGAGAGAGAGAGAGAGACGGGGAGGGAGGAGTGAGCCAAGGGAGGTGGAAGACTTTCTCGCAGCCTCGCGATTCATAGTAAATTGACAAAGTTTCTTTCGAGCTGCTTCCTTCTTTCGCTCCCTACTGTATATATATATATGCTCTGTTCTCCTACTGCTACTTCTTCCATCTCTACCCCCTCGCATATCCTCCTATACATTCATATATACATACGCACTTTCTCTTTCTATATGCCGAGCTCAGCTTTTCCCTCTCACCATCTCTCCCTCTCTCTCTCTCTCTCTCTCTCTCTCTCTCTCTCTCTCTCTCTCTCTCACTCTCTCTCTTCCTCTCTCGATCGAGCGAGTATTCGAATATAACTTTCTTTTGCGGAGGGGCAAACTTTGACTTAGCTCTTCTTTCTCTCTACGCTCTCGTCGTCTCGTTCCTCTTTTTTTCTTTTTTTTCGGCAGGCGGAATAGAATTTGTTTTTTACGCCAACTCGAATCGCGCGCCGAGTTTCAGCTCGTCATGCCTCGGCTATGAAAAAATTTTAATTTATCGCTTTTTTGGGGGTCTTTCTGTCTCGTTGTTCGTTGCTAGATATAATAAGAAGTTTCGAGTGAGCTATGAATCACAAGCTTACAGTGTTTTCTCTATACAGATATATGCTGCAGTTTGAGCATTAATCGAATTGGCTTATTAACGAACCATTGAGAGATCAAACAATTGGGCATCGCTACACGTGTATATACTTGGAAGACTAAGCTTAACCAACCTTGTAAGCGCTATACAATGCAAACGAGTTGATCTTGACTCTAGTCGAGGAGTAATTTTCCGCTCGCTATATAACTTTATTCCTGGAAGTTCGGAATTAAAAAGTAGTCGCTCGATTCGCGCGAAGCTCAATTACGAGAATCGCATTCATCGCGGGACTGTATATATATATACACGCGAAAGAGCACTTTGATTATCCATAAAACAGGGCAAAGCGAATTATTGCACGGGTGCAGGAGAAAAAGGAAAAAAGGGAAAAAAAAAGTTGCCAGCGCCAAGCCCTCCCCGCCCGAGAGAGTTTTACGACCATGCGCTGCTCTCGCAGCTCGCACGCTAATTAAAAAAAAAAACAAACATGCCGCGCGAAACTTTCTCACTCGCTTATTCCACTCAAAATTACAAATTCCCGGAGCGATAAAACGCCACCGTAAAATAATGAAAGGACAAAAAGCCTCCGCGAATCTCGCGCGAAAATTATGTATTTGCACACGCGTGTGTGTGCGCGGCCCTTTATTTTTTCCGAGCTATTAAATTTTTCTTGTGCTTTTCCAGTTTCTGCAGTGTTTTAAAGAAGGCCTTATTTTTCGTGCGAAACAAGTATTTGCGACAGAGACCATCGCTTCTCGTGCATCGCGGCCGAGCCCCCTTTAGCTTTCCCAAAACGTATATCGCGTGCTGCATCGTGTGCGCGTGCTAGAGATTTTCGCTTTGACTATATTATTCGCGTTCCGGGCACGAGGAGAGTAAAAAACGTTATGCGTCGACTCTACGTCAATCGCGCGCATGTGTGACGTCGACGAGCTTAGTGTCTTGTGTTACCTTGCATTTACTGCAGTATTAAAGCTATTTCTTATGTTTCCAGACGAATTTTGTGACTGCGGTGTACAGGAAGTCGACTCGATTGATAATTCGAGTTAAGTATATTCGATTCTTAGTTGGAAATATACCTAATAAATCAGAAATTTTTGAAGCTCTACTTATGGATGGAAATTTTTTAAATATCTATTTTTAAATTAATCTTTAGTATAAACGATTACATAAACTATGATTACAATCTTCACATAATTGTGAAATTTTCATAATTATATATGAGCAAAGTACTATTGATATATTATGACAATTTTAAATTTTAATGAGATAATGTTCAAATAGAATTTCATAAAATACATACGAATTTAAAATAAATCTATAATTTTATGAAAAATTTATTAATTAATAAATTGATATCAATAGCTTTTTAATTTCAATGTATAATATGCCCTACATATATTTTACAATCCTCTGCTGTAAGTCCGATGATAAAAGCATATTTAAATAGACTGTGAAATAATAGTTATCCATTATTTATATTTTTTTTATTTTATACCTTGACTATAATCTCGTCAAAATCGTTGGAAAACGAATAACTTATATTCTTTTATACAATATATTAAGCAATAATATAAAATGTGTTACATACTGTAAATAATCATAAAATAAATCGTACAAAATTAAATTAAAATTCTGCTTTGATTTAAAAAAAAGCGTTAATAAAACAGAAGTCATTTAAATTTTTAATTCGTGTTAATAACCGTATCATTTTCATAGTAAAAAGTACGATTTCGCCTATTCAAAGTTAAAGATTACTTCATTTTCTTATCCAATTGTAAAGGCAAAAAAAGCATGCAGTTGAAAGTTCAGTCGAGAATGCAATGAGAAAGAATATATATAGAACTTGAAAGTAGATACGAACTAAAAGGTCAACCGAGCTTTAAATTTGAATAGATGTACTCTAATCTATTGTACTCCCCGGAAGTTTAAATTTATTTTTTGAACTTTCCCGTTGAATAAGGAGGTTACATTTTATTTAAATTTTCTCTCCGCTACGCGGTGGCATTGATTTTGGAATACGCGAGCACGCTTCTTCTTACGAGCTATTTATATTAATTTCACAGCTCGACTGCTGATATTGATATTTCCTCTTTCATTCAGAACAAGTTCCTGTATGCACTGAAATTGATATAGCTTTATATTTTAATCGATAATAGGTCTAAAACGAATATTAAATAAATCCAGGGTAAGTTCAAAACTGCCTGTTCTTCACTGGGAAAAAAGCTCGTGTAAACTAACTTGGCTGATAATGCAGTGAAATTGACATCCCCTACACCAGCTACTAGACTCCTATCGGCGGAGCAATCGATACTTAAGTTTTCAAAAACTAGGATACGAAGGGCACTTGGAGAGTGTTGTAACACACTATTTCATTCAACTTGTGACATGTGGTGCGTCGAGTCGCTCCATGTACATCGAGTTCGGTGTTATTGATTATTGATATCGCTCGTCGAACTGGAAGTAGAGAATGTCAACGCCACCAGTAATTACCCACCTGACTTTTCTGGCCGTCTGACTGTATGTGTGTGTACGTGTGTGTGTGGGTGTTTTTATAGAAACGATAGTCATCGTTCGTAACAGCTTAATTTAGATAAAATTTCACTTTCCCCAGTACCCCAATTAAACTACGCGTCGCGCGCGCGTAAACTGTTATCGGGGACGAGTTCAAGCTGTTCTCCTCTTTTCCGTTTTTATCGGAGCAATGACTAACGACAGAGAAAAATAGAGCGGCCATCGTTACAGCCATTCCGATGTAATGCTCTAATTTATGCACGGCTAAATTTCTTCGCGGAATTCCAATTTAAAGGTATATATATATGCGCATAACTGAGCTCCTCTCGATGGTCGTTCGCAATTTCGTGACGAATTCCTCAGATATATACGAATATATATGTATATATCTATACAAGTTGAGAGGCTTTAATAAAGTGGTACATCGCGAATTACACGTCAAAATAAAAATGATTCTTAATTTTACGCCACTCTTGGCAGAAAAACAATCTCGTAACGAGAAAAGTACTAAAGTAGAGAGGGAAAAAACAACGAATTTAACAGATATACGAGTATATATATAGAGAGAGAGGGCAAAATGCCTGGTCGATTTTTCCGACGACAACGAAACGCTTCTTCCTTTTTTTGCAGCCGTTCTTCTGGCGCCGCAAGCAAGGAAGATCGAGCGTTTGTAATCGTTTCTTCTTTCTCTCTCTTTCTGTTTCCTTCCCTCGCTCCAGCCTCTAGATTTCACTTTCTTCCTCTAATTCTTTTATTAACCGTTTTCCGCTGCGCCGCTCGACTTTTCTGCCCTTATTTGTGGACGACGTATATGCGCGACTGCCGTCGCTTCTTGAACTTTCTTAAAGCTCCGCCAGTCTGTTTCTTTTATTTTCTCGGATATTTATTGTCATTCATTATTGGAATAGAATGCGACTTTTGTACTTTCTCGAGTCTGCGCGCGAATGCAAATTCTGCCGCGTATAAGACTGAAATTGAGTATATACGATTTTTCTGCCGTTTGCAAATGAGCGCGGACATAAAAATAGATTAAGAACAATGATTTTGCTCGCTCAGGTATGGAGAAAGCATCGGCTGCTTAAAATTTCGAGAGAGAAATATTTTTTATGTCGAACCTTTTAAAACACACAATATTCTCTACGTGATTTTATTAGTTTTGTCATGGACGCTCGTATGAACCTACCGATAAACAAATGAATTATTGACACTTTTCTCTCTAATTTAGGGCTTATGTGAATCTAGAAATAGTGTCATATGCTATATTCATTTAGTTCTAAATCATAAAATATCTCTATGAAGATCCACCATTGAATTGTCTCCACTTAATTAAGCACAATGCGCCAGTGCTTAACCCGAATAAATTTGTTTGGGAGTTTTCTTTCAACAATGCCTAAATTAAACTTCGCTCTAATTAGAACTTTAAAGAGTCGTTTAGCGGTGTTTCTGCGATTCGAATGGAAAAAGTGGCTCTCCAGCTTCCAAGTTTCCAGTTTCGCGCGGAACATTGCCACGCCAATGTTATCACTAAGAGGAATCGAGTCGCCAATTACCGGATCGATAATAATAGCCACTGTAAAATTAAAATATTTAATGTAGCAATTGTGAGAATGGGAATCGAATGTTCATGGACACGGCACAAAGTTCATTCTCTATTTGAGACAAGTTCTATTTTAAACTCCTTATGATTTCCTCGGTTCGAGGAGTTTTAGCATGCCTTGACTTTATTAAATACGCATAAAATCTTGTGGAATAGAAAATATATAATTTTAAAGCAATATGCCTCGCATTACGCACATTGTAATATTTGTTGTTAACTATATTAGGCATTCATTTATTAGTTTAAAGTCAAATTTGTCTTATAATGGTACTCCAATGTTGAAAGCTAAAATATTTGTGATGAAAGTCTCGTTTCTTTAAAAAGTGGAATAAAACTGCATAAATTTTTATTATTTGAAAAACGATTTGGCAATAAGTATCATGAATGTTTCTAAGAATAATTAAACCTTCTAAATGTAATTTGATTGCATTGTAATAATTTAGATACCGAACTTGCACGATTTTCCGATTTTAGCATTGCCAAAATCCAAGTGACAAGCATCAGAGAATCTATTATCACTTTGTGTACAAATTAGAAACTAACTCTAGGAACACTGTTATGCAACGCCATTCTTCCAGCGCTGAAATTTCTTCCGTCCTCCGCAGCATCCCTGCAGCTATTCAGATGAATTGCGCGCATGAGAGAGCGATAGCAACAGAGAGAGAGAGAGAGAGAGAGAGAGAGAGAGAGAGAGAGAGAGAGAGAGAGAAAGCAAAACTCCTCGAACCGGGTAACCCAGTTAGACTGTAACCAGTGTGTCGCGATTAAATTTAGTCGCGGACGCATTTAGATCCTTAAAGCGTTGAATCGCGACGCACGCGAATATTCCTATAAGTATTTGACACATGTACTGTGTGTAGAGTAAACGTGTACGCGTGGGTAGTTTGCGATCAATGCGCCAATTTTTTTTTCGCATCTTACATAAAATTTTATCGAGACTTTGTTGAGCTTCGATTAATGAACGACTACGAGCGATTTTCTTGGTAGTTAATTGATGTGTTTTACCGAACTCACAGAGTGAGAGATTTTTAAATGAATTAAGCTTCCTTGACCACTTTATCCGCTTCGAAGAACGAAGACAAATTTCTATTGAATCCAAGGGCCGCGCGATGGGCTCCGGGAATTTCAATGAAACTCGCTGCGGTTTTTCTTCTGCACAGAGAAGTAATTAACGCACATATTTCGTTTGAATGGAGCTAGAAAGCTTTTAAAACCCGAGTGGATTTTATTAAAGGATTTAAAATGCGAAAAATGCGATTCAAAATAGAAAACGAAGAGGAGATTCATGTGAGACCTATTTAAGATTGTACATAGCGAGAAATTACAAATAAATTGCTTTGAACAAAATTAGCATTAAAATCCTATGCGCGTTAATTAAGTCGAATGAATTTTTAAACCACGACAATTTCTGATATTTCTGTAATAATGGCTTAATTATACTGCAAGTTTTATCGTGCTATAGCGAAAGCCACACTTGCAGTTTATAGTTTCGCGATGCTCATAGACTATTATCTGAAAAAGCCATAAAAAACTATATTGTAATTTAGAGCGCACTCAAAAGTAGGATGAAAAAAGGAATTGACCCTCTCCCTAACCCGAGTAAAGTTGGATAACAGCTGATAAAAGTTTGCGGAGTGTTAACCGAACTTACCGCCAGTAGTACAAGGGCGAGTCTAGTAAGCCACTTGGATCGAGTTATTTTTCCTTGATTTCTTTTTATTTGCCTGTTCAATTATAGGTAAATGTAGCTTTTGAAATTTCATGCCGATAAATGATCAAATATGTTATTAACAGTCAAATTTACAATTCTTCAAAACGACAGCAGAAAAATTGATAGGATCATTGATAAATAATGTAAGTGCTATTTTAAAATAATAATACTCATTAGACAGACACGTACAATTTTATCGACTAAATAATCGACAGCCAAACTTGGTAAATTGAGTTTAATTGGTTCGCTGGGGGCTCGACTCGTGACTTCCCCTCTCCCAAAGTCTTTAAAGTGAAAAATCACCTCAGCAAGATAGAATTACGACTAAAAATAACACTTGAAGTTTTGCTTAACATTAGAAATTAATCTAGTCGCGATATTTGTAATTTAAAACTTTCATCATTTACAGAACTTGAAAAAACATCGACAATGATCGTTCGGTTTTGTCTAATCAAATTGAATATTAAAGAAAAGGAGGGTCTGAGTCCCGTCACACACGCCTGCGGAGCGATTCCAGGAAGAATTTCAGTCACAAACTTGGCCGCTTCGCCATTTTCTTTTTCTCTTTTTTTTCTATATTTCTCGTAGCAAATTCCAAAAGCATCGAATACTCTCCGCGGAATCCGCACACAGTCTTCTTCGTTAAGGCCGCCTTGTTCAGGAAGAAAAACCCAAATCTGACCCTTAACGAACCTTTCACTTTTTCAAGCGATATCTCGCGCGACTTTTCTCTCTCTCTCTCTATTCCTATACCCGCGTCTCTTCTCCCCCTTCTATCTGTCTTTCCTTTTTAGCGCGAACAACTTGAACCGCTCGGATTTACTCGAGCGCGATCCGCATTTTAAATTCGGATTGGATACTCCTCTTCTTCCGAATTTTCATTATACTCTCGCGTCTTGTTGGCAAATTTGAATACCTTCTTTTCCTTTGTTTAGTAAGGTTATGTATCGCCGACACCCGGAAAATTGCACTATTATTTTAATGCGCAAGTCTGGAAAGAAATATAACTTCGAAGTTTGATGTATAGCACGAGGTGAATTTTATCGCTAGTTTTGTGGCGACGATCTATAGGAAAAAATACAGTTTTTCCTATAATGACCAAAAATTTATTACTATGGCGAATTGCGTATTTAAAGTTCATAAGAGAATAGTATATCGATTTTCGTAAAAACTGAGTGGAGTTTAAATTTCAGTAACAAAATTGACAAAGCTCAATTTTAACAAAGTGCGGTTCTATCAATATTGCGATGAATTTAAGGTCAAGGAGCGAACTAATCGCCGAGGAAATAATAAAAGAATCTTGATACAATATATATATATATATATCTATATCTCGCGACAAATCGACCTTATAACATATCTCAAGAGCGACGCAAGACAAAAAGAAATTGTGTCAACTGAACAGCACTTGACTGCCGAGTAGAAACACCTCTTATTATCGAATATCTGCAAACTTGAACATAAAATACACTTGAGATTTATATAAGGCTAGACACGAAAAGCCCGGATGTATTCCCTAATCCCGTGACATGTAATACAGACAACATTTAACTGCTCACCGTATGAGCTTTGTGAAAGTTCGAGTAAATCGGCCTACGTTTTTTCATCCGCCGTTTTCGCTATAACAAAACATCTCTTTTTTGCGTCTGATGCGTTTGCTTTACGTTCATCAAAAGCCTTTATTCAAATGAAATATATATATATATAATATAATGTCCAATTATTTGTCGCTCAACTACCAAGACTTGTATGATCTAATCTAAAAATATCTCGAAAGAAAAGAAAAGAAAACATATGACACCTTCGTCCGCACAACTCGTCGCGATAAAAATGATTCCTTAAAATCAGAGCGAATACTGCTCCCCCAGCGGCTTTCCCAGCGACCCTCGCCTCTAAAATCTTAACGAAAAATCTTCCCTCTCCTGTACACAAACAAAAAGAAAAAAGCCTCCCCAATCCTATCGCACCCCCGAAAGAATAAGAAAGAAAGAGAGGGAGAGGAAAAAAAGTCAAATCGGCCAGGATAATTGGCGAATGATGTATCATCATGATGATGAGTCGCTCGTCAATGTTTAAAAGGGTTGGCGCTCCGAGCCACGTGATACCCTCTCTCTCTCTCTTGGCGACCTCTTCACGGGGGAAAGGAACGGTTGAACGTACGAGCGCCGCGGACGTACATATTGATTCATGGGCGCGCACCAGCGCCGGGGAGTGCTCAACACACACACATACACCCATACACTCTAAAGTGTATCTATATGTATATATATATATATATGTTGTGCAGTCGCGTACGACACGCGAGAAAAGCGAGAGAGCGAGAGAGAGAGAGAGATCCCTACTTCTCTGACTACATCCGACGATGTACGCACGCAGTTTCTTTTCTTGTTTTTCGCTTCCCATCCTCTTCTTCTTGCCACCCGAACTGCTCTTTGAATTTGAGAGATGGAGCGAAAAGTCGCTCGTAGGGCAGCTTTTGCAGAGTCGCACTGCGCGGCAAGCTTTCATTCCGATATACTGTATGTATACGATCGATTTTAGAGCACACATTTATTACGATATTGAACGGATGATTGATGGCTGTTGGAGAAATTGTATTTGAAGTCTGAAGATTTCGCAGTGGGATTTGTTGGCAGATGAAATAGATTTGTTTCTTCCGCTTTTTTTCTTTTCATGTTAAACTTTTCGAATAGCGTTTTGGGATTTATTTGTTTTACGTCGAGTATTAGATAAATGTCCTTTTAAACATCAATGTTGCAACTCTTTAGAGAGAGAATATAATAATTTGTAATTAAGGTAAAAGACCTAGGGTCTGAACGCTTTTTGGGTTGTGATTGGTCGAATGCGTCCAGGCACTAGTGATGTCCAATCACTAGCGCTGTCCCATCACTAGGTCATTTACCTTATACAAGGAATTCTAGAAATGAACAGCATATTCTCAGAACTATAATTATATTCCACCAACAGTTAATATCAAGATCATCTTCAGTATCGATAATATTTGCTCACTTTCCAGTAGCCTTCTTCATCTGAAACTTGTAATTGTGTAAAATCAACGATGTCCTCTAAGCTAGATTCTTTATTTGTTATTTTCGGCCAATTGATTTCTAATCAGTTGCTCTATCAGAAACATTCATGGATAGAGATATAGAAAATATGCCAATCTTATATGAAGATTGGTGGCTTCCGATGCTTTCATTTTTCACTACTGGATCTTAACCCAACAGATGTCAGATCCCAATAGTACCATGCACTATCGTAAAAAAATTAATTTTTCAATTTTTCTACCAGTTAGGTTTCAAAAAACAATTCTAGTACCTCGACTCAATTAATTCGCTTTTTCCTTTTTGCAAAAATCTGCGCAATATGCGTTCGTTGTACTGAGACATTGAAAGGAACAAGTTTTTTTCAATTGACATACAAATTTCATAGAAATTTCGTAGAATGACCATCTGTGTATATATAATTCATAAGAAATGCATACGATGTAATGCATAATATATACTTCTACTGCTCGTTAGGGATTTAATCCGTAGACGCATCCGATAGGAAAGTTGAAGTACCTCGTTAGCGGTTGCAAGCGCTTATTTTCGTCTTACAAAAAGAGACATATTGCAGATTATCTGCAGTACCGAGAACTTAAACCGAGTTTACTTTGCAAACGGTACGATGATCAAAGAACATTCTTTTGGTATCTATTGCTTTCGTATAATCCGACAAATTCGTACAGCGTATCGACAAGATATGTAATCCATACATTATATATATATATATATATTTAAATGATCGGATTTTAATTTTTTCGAGAAATGTTAAGACATTAAAAACTGCGTCAGTTCGGGAGATTTACGAAATCCCTTCATTACTGTGACAAAAGCCATTTGAAAATAACTTATTATCGATCAATTAGGATTTAAACTGAATTGCAAAGAGACGTCACACATTTTATCGAATGCATTTTTCAGCTCTGCAATCAATATTAATTTATAGAAATGCGATCTCGCGGTATCATTAAAATATAATGTAGTCAGCTAAATAATTAATAATTTGTGCGCAATGCAATCAATGTTCTAGAAGGACTGAGAGAGTGGTCATTATTTTATTTTCGATTGTTAATCTCGAGAATAAAAAGCATTTTACTTTCCAATCTCGTATCGATTAATACATTAGCCGAGACGATTTTTCACTGCTCGAGAGAACGTCGGTAAATATGTAAAACAATATGAATATTTTAAAGAATTCTGATGGCCGCATAAATGCCGCGCCAAGATTTCGAATACTCGCCTCGTCCTAACATATTGCAACATGCAATACACACATTTCTTATTAATGTTCTTCTGCTTGCTACTTGATTTACTATTTGCTTTTCAGATTTATCACTTGGATTTGTTTGTGCGCGATATACACGATATTGCTAAGTAAAGAGGGAAATCTGGTAATAATGTGAAATTGTAAATGCGGTAGTTCTATAATACGTAATATTTGTATATAGAAAATGAACCAGATTTCATCAGAAGTTAGCGGCGATGAAGAATCTAAAGTACATACAGCTTTTGAAAAGTAAAGATTTTTTGGATTTTTCGCAAGAATCGATAACATTCAGAGAAACGTCATTTTACACTTGGCGAGTCCTTTAAAACAGAGCACATTATCGGACTGCACACAGGCACTGTATTTTCGATTAGCAGCGAAAATGAAGCTCGACTCGCAGTCGAGTGGACAGACGTCACACGACACTCGATTCCAGTTTGTTGGAATAAGCCTCCGCTACGTGACCTATTGCTCTTTTCTCGGTGGTGGCGGCTTATATATGCAAGCGCGTGTAACGATTTTCGCTCGCCGCGCGGCGAGATTAAAGGGGAAACTACGTAGGAGAGCAAGAGAGAGACCGAGAAGAGGGAAAGAGAGGGAGAGAGTATACAGAAACTGCGGCCGGATCAGGGATATCGTTATTGTTTTATGTGTGTCAATGAGAAAGTTAGACGACAGCAGTTTATACGGGAAAAGTTTAACTCTCTCTCTCTCTCTCTCTCTCTCAACGACGGACGGTCAAAGACAAATAGATCCCCTTGCACGATTTTTAACGCCTCGCACATTTTTCGTTGAGAAGGGGATAAAATTAGAAGTTCTAGAGGCGCTAATTTACCCTTTTTTCTTCAAGCGCGCTGATTGTTTAAATCAAGCGGCTGTATGATCTGGCGAGGCTTTTCTCGTTCAAAAGAGCGAAGAGAGAAAAAGAGGGAGGCTAGGCCGAGCGAGCGCAGCGGCGCTAGAGCAGGGGATATATACCGGGTGGAAAGGCTGAAAAGGCTAAAGAGGCTAAAGGCTCCTTGAGAGAAAGCGGGCGCGGAAGATCAACGAGCGTGGGAAAGAAAAGTGGAAATTGAGGCGCGCGGAATAAAAAGAGGGAAAAGAGGCCTAAGCCCCGAGTAGTCTCTCGTGCTCTGGCTGCGGGGCGAGAGTGAGACGGACGAGTGGGGAGCTAGAGAACAAAGCGAAGCCAGAGAGAGAGAGAGAGGGAGATATAAGCCAGGGAGAAATAACGAAAATTCCAGCTGATAGTAATAGAAGGTACAAGGAGGGGGATGCGCGAGAGAATGAGGATATAAAAGTGCTGCAAAATTGTCCCTTTATACAAACACGCGGTCAAAGCTATTCTTCTTCTGGTGCTGCTGCTGCTGCCACTCCTGCTTTGCGAATCATCTTTTTATCCTTCTTACTGCAGCGACTGAGAAGTCGCGACTCTCAACGTATACGACTCAAGGCAATTTACTTGCTGAACAATTGTATAAACGGCATTCGAGCAGAGAATAAATAAATTGGGGGAGGGGGGGGGGGTCGAAACGGATTTATCGCTTCGAAGGAGGTTAAACTTAAATTTTAGAATATTGCGCTATCTCGCATTTAAAAAGAATCCAACCAAAATACGCTTCCCCGCGTAGATTTAAGCGTGACGAATAACTTTGCGGACAGCCACGAATGAATTTCGCCGAGCAGCAGACAGTCTGAATTCTCCTCGTATAAATAATAGGGAGAGAAAGATTTAAAATAAAAGCAGGATCTTGGATAAGAGATTAAAAAGTGAAAGAGATAGGGAGGGACTGGCAAAGACGAAGGCAGAGTAGGAAAGCGTAAAATAGAAGATTCGCCTTAGCGCAGCCTCCTGGGTATCGAGAGTACGAGAGAGAGAGAAAGAGAGAGAGAGGGAGAGGGATAGAGAAAGAGAGAAAGAGGGGGGGGGGTAGAAAGAGTGAGAAGTCAGGAGTCTATAGGGCAGTGCAGGAAATCCTGTATACCGCCGAACAGTTGAAGCGGGGAGTCGGCCAAGAGAGCGAGAAAGAGACACAAACACGCGCCCGCGCACTCGTGCAGCAGCACGCGATACACACGTACACCTATATACACACACGCCGCGGCGGAGGAGAGAGCAGATAGATTGCCGCTGTCGCCGCTGCTGCTGCTCCTACTCTCTGTGTCTGTGAGCGAGAGAGAGAGAGGGAGGGAGGCTATCGCGCAAGCGGGAGAGGCGAAGCGCCGTCCGATCAATACGGGACGCATCTCCTTGCCAACACGTCGCCGCCGCTCTGCCACCGCCGCCACCGCGCGAGATCCTCCTGCAGGATCCTCCGCGTTGATTTTGCCACAGAGGGATCCACGCGTTTCCACATCCATACATGTATACGTCTACTCTGGTATCCCATCATCTACCGAATGAGGGATGCTTTTTGCCATTGCCGCATACGTACAGTGCCGATTGTTGTTTTCTTTTTACTCGACTTCTTATATATATATATTTGGCATAGCAATGGATTTCACATGCGCAATCGCGATGAGCACATTTGTTGCGAGACATCTCGGAGAGAGAACGACTCGACACCGATCCGATCGTCGTCCGAGTTTCGAGAGAGGTTATACGAGAGTAATGAATTGGTCGTGCACTTTGGAGTAAGGACACGATTGCGGAAGGGCCTCGAGTAGTTAGAGGACGGCTACGGTCAGACACTGTGGCTGCGGTCGCCCGTAGCACTTGAACGCCTCTTGGCTCTTCGAGTAGCGGTTTCCGGGGCGGGAGGGGGAGGGGGGGCTCGATTTAAAGGTTGGTTTGATGACGCGATTGATCTTCGAATGGTTGGGATTCCCAAGCTTTCGTGTGTGCCGTAGTGCGTGTGCTAGTCTTTTCTGCTTAGTTCGAGTAGGTGCGGTGTAATACTGGAGCACAGGTTAAGTTTCGAGAAAAGTTGTGAGTTTTCCATGGAAAGTGTCATGCTCACTCGAAAGTAAATTATACAGGAGGACGAAAATGTCTGTTCAATGTCAAATGTGTAAGCTTTCTGAGTACTGAAGTAGGGTGCAATTATAATTTTGAAATTCATTATTTGGTTAACCATTTCTCGATAAACACGATTAAAGAATTCATAGCATTCTATTTTAGCGTCACTTGTATACAGTATATCTTTATATAAAGATATCATTCAAAATTCCGGATACTTAATCCTAATTCTGAAAGTAATTTTCAATCCTCAATTATTTTCCAACTAAACGAGAATTTAATTTTCGATTCAATAATTACCTATCAAAAATGACTTCAATATCAACTATCCTGCAATTCCGAAGTACTAGGAATACACCGCATTATTAATAATTTTCGGTCTAAAACATTTTTAGATATAATTACACTAACGCTTTCCATCCAAGCCAGGAAATCCTATTCTAGTGAGCTTAATGTACACGAAAATCTCAATCCACATTAATAATCAAGTATGAAAGCTCAACGGAGGAACGGTAAAGCGGAGCGAATAAGAATATAAAAAATGTATTTTTTTCCCACCTTTTGCCCGTCCATCAGGCGATAGCGTAATCCCTTACGAGAAACGATCCCAAATCGTCCGCTACGATAAAATCATTCGACCACCTTGGAAATTCTCTCGTACACACAGGGGAGCGGAAAGGCGACACTCCAATAAAGAATTCTCGCAGTGAAAATAAAGAGCGAGTGAGATGTAAAGCGAAAGATGTGCCAGTGGGACGCACAATGCACGTATATTCCGTAAAAGCAGAGAGAGAGAGAGAGAGAGAATGTCGTCTATTTGTTTGTGCAAGCTCGGGCAGTCGGTAAAGAAACGAGTGCCGAAACAAAAAGATCTTGCACGCAAACGTCCAAAGAGTCCGAAAAATGCGAGGAAAAAGAAAAGGGACGAGAGAGAGAGATACGTAGAGGTAAGCTGAGATAGAAAAGAAAAACGAAAGAAGAGAGAAGGAGCGAGGGAAAATCTCGGGAGCAGCTTCAAGTGTACATGTAAAGGACCGTTTCAATGGACGCTTTCTCTGATGGGCTTGGGCAAAAAGAGTTCGTTACCTCCGGTGAATGGCGAAAATTGCCTTTGTTGCGAGGTGCTTTCATAAACAATTTCGCGTATAGGAATGAAATTAACCTCCACCGCGTGCACGTGAACTACGGATTTTCTCCTCGTTGCCGTACGTCTGGATAAATTATTTGTAGTCGATAGGACGGTGGAGTGCAACTGATTTTTTGTATACTTTGCACGAGAAATGCCGATGACATAGACCAACATTTATAAGTGTTGCACGGTCGATATGACGCAATTGTTTATGAAGCATTGGCACGAGTCATTATGCTAAATTGCACGTCATAATGATGTCGAACAAAATGATTGTGAACCTCCAAATGACACAGATTTTCTAATCGCTGAGAATAATGCTGCTCTCATTTATTCGGAATTTTCTCGTAATCCATTCTTCTCGATTTACTTGCTGATTTTGTCATTTTTTGCTGAGGTTATCGACATTTGTATTTAGCAGAAATACCATGATCGAACATATAGAGATCAGAAACTGCACAGCATTCGTTTCTAAATGAACTCTCCAAAGAGCAAAAGATTACATTTCACGAAATGTTGCTATCAAAGATATTGTTGCTATAAGGCTTCAACAAAATTCAAACGTCTATTTACCTGCAGCCCGATGAATCTCGCAGAACAAAACTATACCAACTTAATACATGTTCTCGCGGATTCAAAAAAGAATCTAATCGAATATCTGCCATTCTTCGATCAATCCTTACCCCCTGACCTTCGCTCTAGCCCCCCTTATCTCCCCTGCATCGCGTGAAACAGAAAAAAAACCGGTCATACAGCTCAAGAAAGACGAATACAGTACAGCTAGAGTCCGAGAAATCAGAAGTGCACACACATACACACGTGTGCAGTTGGCGAAGTATACGAAAGAAGAAGTGGAAGAAGTGGAAGAAGAGGAAGAAGTGGAAGAAGAAGAAGAAGACGACGACGAAAGAGAAGAAGAAAAGGTGCAAGGGCAATAAGTCGACGTTGCCATTCCGTCTCCCCTCGTGTAATGCTCGCGGGGAATGTGTCGTCTCGGGTCGGCAAAGAAAAAAGGAAAGCGAGAAAAAGAAGAGGAAGGCGATTTTGAGCTTTCTTTCTCTCCTTCTCTCTCTCTCTCTCTCTCTCTCTCTTTCTCTCTTATTCTCTCCTATACAGCAGCAGCAGCAGCAGCAGATAGAGTCGGAGACGAGTTCTCAAGCGCGCGAGTGCAAGGGATACAAGTCGCGCGCATGTCCGACCCAATTGTGACGGTCTATTGGAGTTTAAAGGGAGGAGGCAAATATTCCCTCTCCTATCTCTATCTCTCACACACACAGTCACTAGCCGCCGCCGCAGACGACGACGATTTACAGGTAATGTATATACGTAGGTATACATGCATAAACGTACATGAGAGCAGAGCGTAATATGTCGAGGTCCGCTTTAAAGGCTCCGCTAGGTAGCTGATAACGCTTAATAAGGGGCGGTGAAGAGGCGGGCGCACAGAACGAGGCAAAGAGACAGAGAGACAGAGAGAGAATGAGAAAAGAAGGATTAGGTCATTGGGTGAGGGAGGAGCGAGACTGAAGGAGAGCTTAGGAGAACGAGGCGCTTATATGTCCTTGGCTGGAGAGAGAGAGAGAGGGGGGGAGGAGAGTGAGGGCGTAGGCCATTTCTCTCACTCTCTCTCCCTCTCCCTCTCACTCTAGAATCCTCTATTTTTCTCGGGGTTCTATTGCGATTCGACCGACGTCACACCTTTTCAGCTTCCACTCTATACTCTATTTTTTAAATGATGACATAAAGAAAGAGAAAGAGAAGGAGAGAGAGAGAGTCAGAGAGAAGGAGCAAGTGAGATGTCTTCTTTGTGCAATTTTCTCATTTCTTAAATGCCTCGCTCCGAGGCGTTCGAGACTTCAATTTTCTAGATGCATATCATTTCAAGTTCTGCTTCTTTTTTCTTTTCCCCTTCATCTCCTTCTTCACTCTCTATCTCTCCTTCTGTCTTATGCTTGCTTTATAGTATCGTAATAAACGATCGCTTGTTTCGAGGCTTGCTTTTTTGGCCTGCCTACTCTTTTGTAACATTGTGAATCGTGCGGTTTCTTTTTTATCACCTTCTAAAAAAAGATCTTCGTGGTATAAGACATTAACTCGGATTAGAGTTGGAACGCAATTAGTGCGGAGCAGTGGTGAAAATAATGAAAGTATATCCTTGAATGCTAAGCTGTAGAAGAAGTTGATCGAACGAAAAAAAGACGATTGATGAACGCTCAAGTTCAGTATCCAATGTATATATATATATATAAGATCTCGAAGCAAAAAGCAGGAAAATTACTTTCGATCGAATTAATTCCAAGTACATCGCTACAACAAACGGTAATTGTGGTTTAAACCCTTAAATATATTCAGTCTAACCGATCTCGGGAATAATCTACTTACGTTGGGTTGTTGTTTCCCGAAGTTCCGCTGAACAAGCAGTTATGGACCAAAACCTCGAATTTCGGCCCTACCTAGGTTGGTACAGTTGAAAATTAAATCTAACAAAAGCTCTTTGAACGGAGATCGCGAGCTCGAAAGTTTGCGTCCCTCATTACTTGGACAGTCTCTTGCCGTCGACTTCCTTGTTTGCCCTCCAACATTGGCGTACGTTATTCTCCAATCAGGTTTTTTTTTTATCGCTACATCGACGTGTATGCACTTCTAGATTCTTGATGACTATCGTTACGCAAAAGAAGCAGTGGATTTACGTTAAATAAAGTGTGTACAAAATATCTAAAGTTTCTTTCTTAGTAGAAGTCGAGGTAGAAGTCTGAGTTTTCTCAACCTATAGAGAATCCATCGTACGATTCTCGAAATTCAAATCGGCAAGGATAATAATTGATCAACTTCTCTTTGCAAATATAAGGAAAAAAATCCTGACGAAATTTCTGTACCGAAATGTTCTACTCAACCAGTTGCTAATCAAAGTGCATCCATGAAATATTCAGTAAATTTTGGAAGCTCTCGAAAAGCGACGTACTCTCGGCTTGCTTTTCCCAGAGCTGCAAAATGGCCCCAGCAAGAACATCAAACGGCAGCTCAGCAGCACACAAAAAGTATCCGCGTCCAGTCTGTGTAGCCGGTGCCACGTGAAAATTTAATAAGTACAGCCCCGCGTCACCACAAACATATACACACCCACACCACCACCACAACGTCTTTATCTCCGTCGTCTTGCGTTTCATCGTAGCACGCATACATATATATAGCGTATAAAGCCGCCGTGGCAGTGGCTGCATTGTGTATATATCTCGAGGCTGCACATTACGAGTGTGGCGTTGGCGACAGCATCGGCAGTGGATATGGGATTAGGAGGGACGTGGATTTTCGTATAGAAACGCCAGTTCCAGCAGTGGCGCGGCTTTGTGCACACCGGCGAAACCGCCTCCTGCATGTGCTACTCCGAAATATGTTTGTATATGTATATCTCGCACAAGCAAAGTATTTGTATGCATTAGCTGATATAGCGAGGGGAATTGAACTGTTTGCGGAAAATCGTTGAATCGACGTGTATATATATATGCATAGAGAGCTTGAAAATTGCGGTTAGAGCTAGTGAAGCACAATTGACGCGCATTTAACGTTTTATAATTAGAGTGTCGATTGTTCGCGCGCTTCTGTGTACCCAGGGATTCCAATTCAAAAGCTGCCTCGTTCAGGCCCCTCCTCCCTCTCTCCCTCTCCCTCTCTCTCTCTCTCTCTCTCCCATTATGCTCTTTAGTGACGAAAGGAATATATAGCCAGGTATTTTTGCGATAAGAGCGCTTATTGAATTGCCGGGCATTTCGAGGTTGCCGAAGACGCACCTCTCAATTCTCCTATCTGGGACTTTGAGCTTTCTTTGGGAACGGAAATTGCGTGCGTATACAACAATTAATTAGGGAGAGAGTGATAGGTAATTTTGAAATGGACATTGAGGAGTGTAATTTGAAAGAGACTTTGAATGGTTTGTGAGTGTATTTTGTCTTTCGAGATGTTGAAGACACGCGGATTGGACCTGGAAATATAATGAGCTTTTCAGCGAAAAGCCCATGCAGCCACAAGACATTATTTTGGTCATTAAGGAAGTTAATTGCCGCACATTGGGCGCTGATTCTTCGTACGTCATTGGTAAAGCATTTGTGTGTGATAGTACAAATGAATAAAATTGTATATAATGCGAATGGAGTACGTTTATAGCAAATAGCGCGATGACGCGACGCATGGGAATATTATTCAAGCCGATACACGATACTTAATTAACGTCGCATAATATTACAGCCCAGAATTCTCGTCCATGGGATATTTGAGCCGTGACGCATTTTTCCTTCATTAACTGAATAACCTTTTCTTCCAGAACGACACGCCTTAGAAAGAGAGAGAATCATTGGGATTCTCTCCGTCCCTCCATCTCGAATAAAGAGGGGAAAAGGGGAAAACGAAAGAACTGCACAATGCACTTCATTCTACATTTAATTATTTTTCGCATTCACGAAATTCCAAGCAGAAGAGAAATTAGCCCGTATACCCGCTGGGAGGGTGGCAGGGTACAGGAGAGACGAAATAAAAAGCAAAGGTGTAAAAAAGACCGAGAGGGAAAAGAGAGTAGAGAAAAGAACTACAGTCAAGCGGGAGGGGACGGTGAAAAGAGCCTGGGGAAAAACAGGCTCGAGAGAGACAGAGATAGTGAGAGAGAGAGAGAGAGAGAGAGTCGTAGTATCAGTGTCGCGTTCGATTTTGTTCTTCGAGCGTATATATTTATACGAAGACGACGAGTGAGAGAAAAGGAGAAAGAGAGAGAGAGAAGCTTTCAAGTCGAGAACCGAGAGTAGAGTTGCTGCAGTTTCTTTCGATTTCATCTGACATGTTTGTGTGTGCGAGTGTTTTAAAAGTCAAACGAACGTGCCAATCAGTATATAGTCAAAGAGTCGCATCGCGTGTAAATCAGCTTTTAACTGCAAGTAAATATAGATGGATGCACAAATTGGGGAAACGTATTGATGCGGTTTATACAGGTGCGTTCAGCATCATAAGAACAAAAAGACGATGTTGATCGGTGCACATGGAAACTATATGCGAGTCCCAGAATGAATAAATGAAGAATGCGAGAAAATGCGATAGGAATATCAGAACAAACTGTAATGGACGGATGATTCTTTTTCTAGGCCAGCTATAGACGCGCTCTAATTTCAATTCATTAATACTATGTCTACACCGAGACTTGCAGTTACTCTTGCGCCGCTGAGTCTTTTATATCAGTGGACTGCATTGATCTGGCTTAAGTAAATACAACTTGTTTTAAAAGAAAAGGTGAACGTTACTGCACGATAATTTGCCTATGACTTCAATCAAACGTTGGATTTACTCAGTATCAAAGTTTTTGTATCACTCCTTGACTGTCTTTTTCTTAAACTCGATGAATACTGTAACAATGAAAGTGAATCTATGTATTGTTATACACTATATTTCGAAAGTAAATGTACTACAATATTCATTACTTTTTTTAATGCGCCTACTATATGAAACTCTTTGTCGAGTAAAGTCAACTTTGCCTGTAGTAGTCGTATTTAAGAATGAAAACCATAATGGAAGTAGTATCGTGCCCGTACAACACTTACTTCACTACATATCACGAAAATGGAAATAAACTTTGACAAGGTTAACGTCACAACTCTCACGCGCCCCAAAAGCAAGCATTCGCGTACACATACGATTTGGATTTCAACACGCGATATAATAGCTATAACGATCGAAATCATTAATGGGCCACACACCTTAATCGATATATTGCCGACGCACCTCTGGAGATACAACGAAAAAAAAAGCACAAGGAGGATCACCATCAATCACGCGACGGTAATACGCCGGAGAAGTCGTTTGACACGCTTGCCTTCCGCCAAATCCCCAGTGACGATCCCCCCCCCCTCTCTCTCGCTCTCTCTTTCTTCTCATGAATTTGAAATTTCTTTTTGCCGAGCGCCGGAGAGCCAAGTCTTTACGAGCAGCTCGCGCGCGTTACCTTTTTTCCTACTTTTTTTTTACTTCTTCGCACACTCTCTGAGAAAGGGGGATGAAAGACGTGCGGCAGATTCCCCGATGTTTAATGAATTTTCATAATTGCGGCACGTGTGACTTTTTCACGAGGTTACGTAAAGCTGCGGTACAGCGTTATTTATTTTAAACCCGAATCGCGCGATTTTAATAAGATAGCGTAAGTGCTTTTTAAAATTTTAGGAAATAAAGGTACTTTTTCATTGACAAGATGATAAACGAATTGTATCTTTTTATCAAGTCGTTGTATAAGACAAAGTATAAATACTTTAAAGTTCATTTGGAACTTTCCAGAATTTCAATTACATATATTACTTGATGTAAATAATTGATCTATGAATGAAACACTTCAATTTTAACTTTTGAATTCGTGACCAACATAATAATTGCTGAAATCAAATTTAAACAAAGCAGTTTTGTTTTTTAATAAATGTAGATTCTTGAGAAAATGTTAATATCATTATTTTTAATGCATTCTCCAGAGGACTATAGATGAGGACCTGCTTCGTAGAATTAGATGGAGATTAAAATATAAATAAGGATAATCTAATCCCTACTCGAAGGGAAATATTTAAGAAAAGGTTAATTCATCGTACCCTAGATGCTTGTTACGTTTAAGTAGAAACAAACAGATATAGTAAGACGACAATTTTCATTCAAGTTTGGTTAAACTATTCTCTTGAGCAAAAAGTTGAAAATTTTTCTTAAATTAAATACTTCTTGTCCTAAACAAACACCGCATTTTATGTGATCGTTTTTGAACACATTATTAATTTCACGTGATGGAAGAAAAAACAAAAAACAGTTTATTATTTTGCAGAAATGGTCAAGCTTAAAATTACAAATAATTGAATCCTCAATACATTAAGGAAATTTACAACGAGATGACGACCTTCGCTTTTTCAATTTTTATTGAATAACGCAAATGCCGAATTAGCAGAAAGTTCGCGATAGCACAATAGTGCAAGATAAATAAATTCAAAAAACTAGTGTGTAGGCGCGAAGACGGTGGCAATCGAAATATCGCTCCGGTACATAAATCCTCGCGAGATGAAAGAGCAGATCGAGTAGTAGCGAGCGAGCATAGACCGAGAACTAGGTGTTACACTGCAGGTGTATTGGAAAAGCGGGCCTCGGAGAGCTTTTGCATGTACACGGCCGGGCGCGAAACGTGAAATTGGAGTAGTTGACGTTCTGCGCGAACCTTCAGCTGTATACACTTGCTATATACCCGGTGAGCTACACTGCACGGATCGCACTAGGCATATATATAGTGAAACAGTCAGAGAGAGAGAGAGAGAGATGGCAGCTGCAAATAAGAGGGCTGCATATAAAAGGGAAGACACTGTAGACAGCGCGCGCCAAGGCAAAAGAGCGGGGAAAGATGAATGGAGGAGCGAGAGAGAAAGACTCGCGGAAGGAAAATAGAAAACCGAGAGAGCTGTATAAAGCTGAGCAAGAAAGAGCGAGAGAGAGAGAGAGAGAGAGAGAGAGTCGGAACAAAGATTGTGTGTATGTGTGCGCAGCTGAACGGCGCAAAATTGGCGCATGCCTCGAAGAAAGCCGGGGGGAGCCCCGTGTGTAGTGTATAGTGCAGTGCGCGGGGAGGAAAGGGATTCGACGCACGCGGGGTGAAATGAAAATGAAAGAGCGAGAGAGAGAGATAGAAATGGAGCGCGGCGAGTGGCTGTCGAGAACCCTGACACCGATGTCTCTCTCTCTCTCTCTCTCTCTCTTGCTCGCTATTCCTCCTTAGGCGTTTCCCGCTCTTTCCTCGGCTGAGCAGCCGGGCACATTGAGAGTTAGCTGCTGCTTTTCTCTCTCTCTCTCTCTCTCTCTCTCTCTCTCTCTCTCTTTATCTCTCTCTATCTTTCAGCTTCGTTCAGAGAAAGCTGTTAAGCCATTTAGAGACGTAACCCCTGAACTGCGGGAGGGGCAAAAATTACTTAATTATCTTGGCTCCTTCGCGAAAATGAGCTGCTGCGCTTTACTTCTTCCTCTTTCTCCCTCTCTTTCTCGTTGCCGGCCACTCGTCTGGTTATCTCTTGGAACTTTTCGTGGATTTCGCTTAATTTCACCTGTCTTCCAGTATGTATAGGTGCGTTTTATGCAACCAGTGATAAGTGTATAAGAAGTGAGCCGTATATGAAAGCGAGAGAGAGAGAGGGGAGGGGGAGAATTGAGTGCGGCTTTTTTAATTGA
>UELV01173910.1:2057-13621 GCA_900490015.1 Megastigmus stigmatizans | reverse complement strand
CACACACACACACACACACACACACACACACACACACACACACACACACACACACACACACACACACTCAAGTAGGTATTATAACTTTATGGTGCATGTTACCACTTGTCGGCGTCACCCCTCCCACGGCCGCACCTCGAAAAATTGAAAAAGTCATCCAAGATATACGTATATATATATGGATATAGTGTTTCCGAGCAAGGAGAGAGGGAGAGAGAGAGAGAGAGAGAGAGAGAGAGAGAGAGTTGGTTAAAGTCAAACAGTGCATAGAGCGGCTGAAATCGCGCGGCGTTTGCAGACGCGGGGCACGTACGCGAGGCCGGCAGTATAAGCGATCGTTGAGAGCGCGAGTGCAACTTGGTAATTTCGATTTTGGGGTAGTTGCACTTCCCCCTCGATCTATGTGTACGTGTATGTGAATCTCTGTGTGCGCGCGCGAGTGTGTGTGTGCGTGTGTGCGTGTGCGTGGGTGTGTATAGGAAATTTTACGATGAATATCGCTGCTTAGAGCTGGCTTTTACAGGCTGCATTATGTAGATTCTGCGCTAAGTGTATAGATATAGGGCTCGCGAGGATTAATGTCCCTCGGCAAAGAGTATAAGTGAAGGATGGTGGGTTATTGTGAAGAATTTCAATTACGGCCTGATGGGCCGCCGCGCCGTCGTCGGTGATTTTTTTTTTTAAAACCACACCTTTATTCGCGCTTGTTGTCATGCTTTAATGACTTATTATATTTTCTCATGATCCTCATGACGCAGGAAACATTTTTCAACTATAAACATTATTTTTTATTGACTTTAAAAAATTAGAAAGTATTTCGATATATATAGTATAATAGATGTATATTTTATTAAATCAAGGATGCTTTTTCGGTAACATTGTTATCACTGCTAATTTTTCAACACGAACTTTTTTTATAAAACACGTTTCTATACACAAGTAAGTGAAATAGGACCTTTTTCAGCGTTCAGCTAAAATAAAACCTGCTCCGTTCCAACCGTCAATATTTTCTTATACTTTTAATTAAAATAATACGCATTTTGCATATTAAATTTCAAAAGTCCTCGCTTTGTTAAAGAATCTATCTTATTTAAAATAAATTTTGTTTCCATTTTTTCATCGATCTATTCCCCTATATAATTAGTTAGAATCATGAAAAGGCGAATAAAAATAATTATATATAGGTCTGAAAAAAAAAATTAGATTGTATGGAATTTCTCGTTTAAAAAGTATAACACAAAAAATTATAAGCTTTAAATACTGCATATAAATGGAAATATTTTCGAAACAGTACAAGCATTATCAGCATGCACATTCAACTATAATTTCTTGCCCAAAAAATCAACTAATCAACTAATCCTAAAAACATCAGTAATAAGTCAAAGAAAAAAGAACATAATCACGAACGATGCGTCATGCACGCGTACGCCTGACATAAGAAATCGCGGCAAGATTTAAATTCTAATATCCTAAGGTAGCAGCAGCAGCAGCAGCAGCAGCAGCAGCAGCAGCAGCGCCGTTCGTGCACCGAAAGATTTCGAGAATCAAGCATTCGATATTCGTATAACATAAGCAAAGTGTTTGGCACGCGCACAGTCACATCCCGTGCAATTTTCTAAAAGTCACAGCTGTGCGCTTATCGCGATTGCTTTCTACTCTCTCTCTCTCTCCCCCAGCAGTTCGTCTTTGCCGCTGCCAAGATATTGGCGAACGAATCACGCGTAGCATGCACATATAGACACGCGGCTGTCGTACGTACAGGTGTAGCAGTCGGTCGCGCTCGTCCATCGAGCGTGGCGCGCGCTTTAGTACAAATTACACCCGAGACGTCCCGAGACATGGGCTGCAGGGCGTTAAGCCAGTTATATACCAGCGTATACGTACACGAGTGTGTGTGCGCGCGCGCGTGCGTGTGCAGGTGCAGAGGTAGCGAGTAACTTTCGGCAAGATGCACGTTTGCGGTCGAACCTCGAAACGCACTCGAACATCCGGCCCCACTCAGCCGCTATATAATACCTCCGGCCCGAGTGGCGCACTGATGGTATATAGTCCTGCAAGAGCTGCAGCTACCTTCAGCTATACGGACTGCTACTACGGCGCAGTCCGTGGGTGTCTGCTCGCTCGTGAACTCGATGAATTAGACACGTCGCGGGGTCAGAGAGAGAGAGAGAGAGAGAGAGAATGTGTGCAGTCTGAGGAGCGTGTAAATTTCACCGATAAAATTTAAGGGGATGTGCGCGAGGGCTTATGCTGCTGCTGCTGCTCCTGCTCCTGTTACTGTTTTGGCGCTGGATAGAGTTCGGGTATAGCTGCAACCAATCTCTCTCATGTTTTGTTCTCGGAAGCTTTTATGATTATTTTGGAGGAATTAATGTATTGAATGTATTTCATGAAACGAATGAGAGTAATTATTTGGTTGCGTTGTACAATAATTACATTAATGTAGAAACTTTCGCAATAACAAATACGATATGAAATTAATGAGAAATCTGTGTGTTCATTAATTAACAATTTATTGCTAAGCGTATGGTAAATGAATATTAATCTCGACAAATATTTTAATAATCCTCTGTTAGATTTTGTTATAGCATATAATATGTGTTAATTTTTACTATATTCTTTACTAATTTTTACACGAAAACTTTCTCTATTTATTCTAGTTCTAAAACTTTCAGCTATAATAATTTATTCGTATGTTACGTACCATACCCTTTATTTCCTTTTGAATATTATGTATTAAAAATAGATGATCAGATAGTTCTGTAAATATAGGTCACTTGAGCAAACATAAACTATAATATCCTTTCCTCTTTATTTGAGCTATATTTAAGAAAGTTGAGGAGACGCGTATTACGGAGGAAGAGGAAATGGAAAACAGTGAGAGCGATAAGAATAGTGATAAAGAGAAAGATTATGGAAATGACAAGGATAAAAAAGATGATAGAGGAAGGGAAATACAAGAAAGTAGCATATATACAACGGATGTCAGAATTTGAGAAAGACATAGTGTCCGAGAAGTACTCTGGAATTCATGAAAAAATTAAATTGTTGAATATGAAACGAAACTACCTATAAGCAAAGAAAAATGTGTCAAACGTTACGTTGGAAATGATTGCACTGTTCTTCTTTACTCTTTGTGAATATTCCACTTTTTTACTATATTGTAATATTTCCGCTTTATTTAGAAAAAACCTAAGTAACATTTGATGCAAACTAATAATAAATTAATTCTTTTAATTGACACTTTTTTCGAACTTTCCCATATTTTTATTTCTTATATAATCACGTTTTTTATACATGCGATGATTCTTATGAATGTACTTTTTGTGTAAAAAATGAATTATAATTTTCTGTAATAATTTCTATTAATGTACGTGTAAAATAATAAAAGTTAACATAACGAAAGAACTATATTTAAAATATAAACAATTTTAGTAGACTATCTTTTTACTCCACAATTTTTGAAAGCGTAACATGAAAAGTATTGTTTGAATTTGTACTGTTCGCTTATCGTAAATTTCGAACCATGTAAAAAAAATTCATATTTTATAAAGGCACATGGTATTGTACAGAAATTAACAGTGTTTGCGTAATGAAAAATTGTACAATTAAAAAGGAAAAATTTTGCAGTAAATAATTGTAAAAAACAGGCACAACAATATACTATTGACGAGGAAAAGTTTTCCAATGTGGACATTTTTGTAAATACAAGAACAAGTATAAAATGTTATTTATTGTTACTTTTACAAATATTAAAAAATTGTTATATATCCACGTTTATTTTTCTATACTTTATAAGAGTATATCCAATTTCATAATATTAGTTACAATATTAATAATTTATAGTCTTAATTTAGTAATTCCATGTCATTTTTTTTTATTTAGCAAGCTCTTATAAGTAAAATATTTGTAGAGCATCTAACGAAGTTTGGAAATAAAAGTTTTAATGTATTATGCATTTACAAATACACTGAAAATTGCAATATGGTCTACTTTGGATAATTAAATTTCCTCGAAAAATTAAAAGTCAATCTGTATACATGTAAATGAATTTGCCTTGAAATTATTACATAAATTATTCGTTTCAATGGGAATCTAATAAACTTTTGCTTTGAATCATTCGCATGCATTATCATTGCATTAAAAATGCTAGTCCTTTTATTACAAACTTCCAACTAGGCGTTTTATACTTTGACATCATTACTTATTTATATATGAATTCAGTGACTGGATTGCCAAACATTTGCATGTGTTTTTTATGTGTTCAATATATATATATATAATGTAATCCACGTATAATATCTAACACTTTACCAAAACATATATCATCATAATAATTGCGTTAGAGTAAATACTTTATTTTATTAAAGTATGAGAAAAGTAGATGAAACGCAGGATTTCTGGCGAATCATCTATGTTTAGAGCGTTCAGCTTTAATATGCAAATTTACAACACGAAAAGAATTTAGCGCATGAAGCACAAAAACATCTCCCGGTCTCTCTACGTTTACATGCAAAACCTGCGAGTCGCGAGGAAAACGTGCGGGACAAATCCCCCACTAAATAAGGCTAAAGAAGATCCGTAACTAGGTGAACAAGACGCAAGAAAAAAAAACGTACCAGCCTATATGGACGGAGACAGAAGTGGAAAAAAGCACGCAGAGAAAGAAACAAAATAATCTCACTGTAGTCTTAGCAAATAAGCGAATCGGAGATTTTCCCTCTGGCGTGGGGATAGGGGACAATGCTCTCTCTCTTTCTCTTTCTCTCGGTATACGCAACTATCGAACTCGCGACAAAGGAAAGAAATGTGTATGTACTGTGCGAGAAGAAAACCTCCTTGTACGTGGATGCAGATGCGATACAATGGAAGCATACAAAAGAGTCAAGTCGAGAGGAAGAATAAGGAGAAAAAATGTGCGAGGACAGTTCTATAGAAAACGCTGGACACGGCAAGGATCCACGCAACGATGGAAATAATACTGTTTGTATTACACTTGTTATCGAAACAGTTCGAATCGAAATTTTCATCTAATTTATATGTACCAACCAGCATTAAGATGCGCACCTTACATAAACAATATCTGCCGTATACATAATCTAAATATTGATTGAGTTTATTGGTCGTTTACTCATGTCTCAATATGTACTTGTGTATTCCTGATATGATATGCGTTAAAGAATCGAACACTTGCCTCTCGAATCGCGACCAGCATGTAAATTAGCATATCGGAATAATTGCGTAAATATACAAAGCAATTCTCATTCCCTGCGCGCATTAAGTCCTTTAACGTCCTGTTGTTCAAACACTTTTGCAGAAACGATGTTTACCGAGTTTGATGAGTTCAATCTCTCGCGCCGTTGCTATAGCTACTCTCGGTTTAAACTAACTTTTTGGGATTATCCACTTTTGGAGGAATTAACCACTGCAGCGTGTTCCAATGTTAATTTTACGAATACATGCAGTGTAATACGTAAAATTTGATTCATTTATAGATTTGTTTGTTTTGATGCGTGCTTCAAGATTAAGACTTGGAGGAAAAATAATTTAGTAATTTCGACTATGATTATTTTGAGATGAATGACCAATTGAATAGCGTACCAACCGTTCATCTTCTGTAAAAGTGTCTTGTGTGCCGATTTCGGTAATTAATTAATTAATTAATTTATTACCTGTTGCATCGCAAAATCGATCGCGCGAAGATCGTCGATTGTTCCGTTTTTCGTCGAGCAATAATAATTAAAAAACTTTTAGCCATCAAAGCAAATTCAAATTTCATTGAAATGGCAAAAGTTGAGCTTTATGTCCCTGTGGCCTTTTCAAACCGGCCTATTCCATGCAGCGAAATATCAAAAAACTTTTAAACTCCTTTCGCGCAGCCGACCACCAAAAAGTACACGCTTCAAATCGTTGAAAAAGACTAAACACATAGAGTACACGCTTTGAGTGACTGTATAAGTATCCATTCACTCGCCAAATTTTCCCCTGCCCGAAAAAGAGCGAAACTCGCGACGATATCATCCCGCTCAAAAATCAGAATATTTCCATCTTCAAAAACTTTTAAACATCGGTAAGAGAAAAGCAGAGCACCAGAGGACATAGCCTGTGAGATTTTACATCTGTAAATCGACGTGGCGGTGGCGGCGGCGGCGGCGATAAAGCTCACTTTTATTTTCATGCGCCGACACCTTGTCCCGCGACCTCTCTCAAGACCTCGAATCCGTGCAGCGGCGCACACCAACACAGCTGTGCGCCTGCACAAGGAAGGAGGGAGAGAGAGAGAGAGAGAGAGAGAGAGAGAGAGCGATGCGCGTGGGCGGCAGCAGAGCCGCGCGCCTCGCGCATCCGATCGTCACGTATGCACGCGGAGAGAGAGAGAGAGAGAGAGAGAGAGTGGGAGAGACCGGGCATAGAGCCGTGCTCTGCACCGGTGCGAGCGAGACGGCTGCAGCACGAAGCGGCGGCGGCGGCGGCGACGGCGCGCAGCATCCAGCGGCGGGGGAGAACCCCGGCAGAGAGTAGAGAGAGAGTCAGAGCGGCTAGAACGCCAGGCCGCGACTCTCGAACGAATGCGCGGCAGCGGCGGTTGCGACGGCACACGCTCGGTCGAGCCCCTCGTTGGTTGTATATACATATATACATACACATACACGTATATATATATATATATGTATAGCTAGAGCGCGGAGAGAAGGAGAGACGAGAGAACTGGTCGGAGAGGAGGTTAGTCGAGCGCGAGTGCTCGGGACGCGCGGTCGCATCTCCTGACTCACTGGCCCGCTTGCGCTCCGTTTCCCACTAGTGTACATGTGCACGCGTTGCTCTCTCACTAGTCGCGCCGCGGCTTAGCGTTTATTTTCAATTCCACAGTTGCAGTTGCTCGCGTCCACTGACCAGTTTTCCATTCTTAATTTCTATAATATTTCGCTCGAGAACGAGAGCGACAGAGTTGCAAGTTTCAATCGGTGAGTAAGTGCACACCGGTCGCTTCGATTCAGATCCGCTTCTTTCGGAGGATTGGATTAGACTCGATGGTTTTTACTTAAACGACCGCTGGGGTTATCGAGTGATTCGGGTGGTTGGAGGAATTTTTTACTTTTTCACCTCGTCTTGGGATTGAGTTGGGTCGTGGCTGCCGAGGGATTGGAATTGATGCGGATGCTGTTTCCGTGTCATGTGTCTCGGACGTAAACATAACCTATCACGAGGCGTGGAATTAGACCGTTTTTATTTTGTGAGATTTGTAGAGTTTTTATCGGTTTTTTCCTAGCGTTTATAGAACGATTCTATGATTGCGCAAGTGAAGTAGTACACGGATACGTTTGCTTCTAGACTATTCATTTTGAGCCAAAATTATGAGTTTGATAATACGTACAGTTTACGATGAACAGAAAGATATCATTTTTCATAAAATTATTGAAAAAATTAACGAATGTTTTTAGTGGTCAAAAAATATAGTATTTCAGCTGCATGATGTTTAATAGATCAAAGATGTTTTATTTAGAGCAATGAAATTTTTTTGATTTAACTACATTGCTATAAATACTTTTGCAGAGTGAAAAATTTGCTTACATATTTCGGTGTAAAATACAATTTAATTAGTCTGGTTTCAATGCAAATTAAGCAGAGCAGTTAGATTGTGAATTTTGACAGTGCAATATGTATTAATTCTTCTTTTTAAAGGTTGCAATTTCATCAGTCACATTTCACCACTTAATAACAACTAAGCGATCTAATAAATCTTCTTTAAACTTTCATCCAACGCTAAAAAAAAGGGAATTTCGCTCCAATCCATTTCGCGACTGTATAGCAGAGCGCGCGCGGCACACGAGTTCCGAAAAAAAATATCTCGATCGGTCACTGACCGGTGCACACTCACTCCAAACAATATATATGTATACACCCAAACAATCCCCTCCGTACTCCTTGGCCGAACTGAACTTAACAAGCCCATATTGGTTCCATTATCAGGCAGCGGCGGTCATCGAAAATTCATTAAACAACAGTTTAGCCGTCGTGCACCACGTGCGCCGTCTTACCCACGCATCGACGATATATATAGCGACTGCTCTCTGCTAAGTGGGAGAGAGCGAGAGAGTGAAAAAGAGAAGCAGAATAGACTTGCACAGGCGTGATTATCGAGGTCGATCCACACGGGCGAAAGTGCTGTACAGTGTGCTATATGCCTCGTGCGTGTGTGCGTGCAGACGACAGAAAGAGAGAGGGAGAGAGAGAGAGGCAGATAGTGCTACGTAACTTCCAAAAAAAAAAGAAGAGTGCAAGCAAGGGAGGGAACAAGGGCGGGAGATTTTTCGCCCCCGTGTACGAGGAGCCTTTAAGCCGAGTGGTGAGTTTTATTTTCCCCTCGTCTTTGAATTTTAGGGTGCGAGTCGAGCCATCATGGGTGGCTGGGGCTACGTGCATGTCTATTCGCCTATACACATGCACATCCTTCGTTATGTCCTTGTCCTCGCACGCACTTCGAGGGTACGACCATCAACGCCGAGAGAGAGACGGGATGCAACCCCTAAAGAGGGGTTCATTTCTGCTGATTTCGCGCATTGTTGTCAGGCTGTGTTTTCACACGTTTAATATTGATGATGTCGTGTCACGTTAGACGTGCTCTCTCTTCCTTCTCTTTTCAGTTTCGACCTTTTTTTCCTTTTTATTTATTATTCCTCCTTCTTTTAGTACTGTAGTGCTCCGGCAGCCGCGGCGCAGTGAAAAATTACAGCCGGAGATCGCGGTCATACACCCTTTTTATTCTCTTTCCTTTTTTTTCTCTCCCCAAAGGATCGTTTGTTATTATTTACATGCTCGTTTTGCGACCCTGCCTTTATGCTTTCTCGCGCGGTGCATAATCGAATATTTTGCTTATAGAAAATTGTTAATAACTAAAAGATCGTCAAGAATCAAATGCTTCCGTACTGCACGCATAGAAATCCTTGCAGCTTAGTCAAAAACAACATTTGCCGGAGAGAAACGAATGTCGAGATGTGCAATTATCGACTAGAAAGTCGAATGTTTATTAAGATCCTTTTCCTCGGAGATGGGGGTTGCGCGCTGCAGCGACGAGTTCGACTCTATCCTCTTTAAGAGAAGCATTTAATGCTGCTCCTCCGTTGCCGCCGCCGTTGCTGCTACTACTGCTCATGCACGTTACACACTTTGCGGAAAATAATATCGCACGATCAATCGAGACGTGAATTTAAAGTATTACGCGAGTTGAACTGGGGATGGTAAACGAGGATGTAAAGCACGGAACAGAGAGCATACATAGACGGCAGCGAACTGTCGGCAAACAAAGTATTTGTTCTGGTGGGCCAAGGTACACCTGCACCATGCCGGCAATACACACACACACACACACACACACACGTGCCCACACGCACACACACATACCTCGACCACCGAACAAATGTTTGTTTGCTGTAAGAATTCACTGCCTCACTGTCTACCTTGGCTAGAAATCATTATTGACATTTATTGCGGTTGGCCATTGTTGGTGATGACTCTTTTATAAAACCGTGTCGATATTATAATTAAAATACACTCGGATTATTGTGTTATTTGGACAATCAAAGTCAACGCTGGATTTGGCGCGTAATGTGATTTAAATACATTTAGAGGATTATGGATTGAATCGTGTGTGTGTGTTCTGATTTTATACACAATGTATAACTTCGCGTTAATAACACGGACTGAATAACGGAATACTTATTCATTATTGATAGACTTCTTTTTGTACCTCGGCACTAATGCATTCAAATTATAGACATTAATAAATTAAAAAGGAGAGAGAAATAGAGACGAGTGTTACAAGAAGAGTATTAAAATGGAAAAGGATATTAACAATGCTTTAATTGCAAAAAAGGATTCTGCTCTCAGTTTCGAGGTAAATGAATGAGATTCATTTGACTTATTAATTAAAAATCTTTTTGCAGACGAAGTTATTACAAAAGAACTCGAGCGCTTTTACACCGGTCTACGGCAGAAAAATTCTACGCTTTGTAATACAGTTGTTTCTAAACTAACGGAAAAGTTTGCATTACTCCAATTTCGTTGCGAGTTCGTTTATTCTTTGAGTATAGTCGTGTTGGTGAAGAAACATAAATTAGGGATTTGAAGTCTTTTTAATTTCTTTATAACTGCAATTATCCATTAAACGTACTTTTAAATTTCTTTTGCAATAATTAAATATATATATTTAGTTCACGAAAATGTTTGTAAACTATGCGGTTCATCTTAAATTATAAGCAGCTCGTTATATCCGACGCCCTATTACGCAAATTACCGTACTGCAATAAAATTAGTGTAAAACACGGATAGCGTGCCAATTTATTCTTTTTGCGTGAAATTTCGTACGAAATTTCAGCGATTACACACCTGCAGTAGCTTTTACACAAAAAGTACGGTTGTGTAAAGCTTGCGCCAAACCCGTACTCTACCCGAAAATCCAACGATATTATAAATATAATAAACATTACCGTTTAATTTTGAACGAATAAAATTTAATTATTCCACACACCAGCAATATCAATTTGGTATAAAAAATTTTGCAGCATAAACTATCACCGGCTATGTGTTTCCCTCTTATATAGATAAATAGCAAAAAATACACCCTTTTCAATTCTACAAGGAACTGAAATTGTTTACGGCGCAGCGGGAAAAGGCGTTCACTCGTATCGAAGAAGTAGTCCCTGGCTTCTTTTCATCTTTGATCTCCGATATTGAATGGCACTCCGTGAAGCAATGTAAAGACTTATTTGATATCGCCCAACTTTAATTTCGGCAAAAGTGCAGAGCCACAATAACGAGATCATGTATATTATTAATAATTATTCGAACAACGATTTTCTTGTCCACAGAGATGTCATCGGGTCGAGTTGTGGTCGCGTACATGCTCATCCGTACATATACTTTCAATTAAAATCAATTTAACACGGCCGAGAGAGAGAGAGTGAGAGAGAGTGAGAGAGAGAGAGAGAGAGGAAACTGACGGGTGCGTCAAGTTCACTCGGGAATCGGGTGTATATATAGTTCGAAACGCGAGAGCGAGGAAGAAAAAATTCTAAACAGGAATTAACAGATTCAATGAATATATGCAGCGACGCCCGTGTTCGGGACGGCTGCACGTACACAGCAGCCGAACTTCCATTGTAACTATAATTCTACGAGTCCGGGCACTCAAACTTCGCCAAGAGATAACGCGATAATCGCCAAGTTTATAATGCAATTTAATGTCGAGGGGGCCCTTCGCCCCTACCCTTACTTCACCAATAGCGGATAATGCACCAAAGGGTTAATATCGGGGCCTCTGCTCGATCGGCGGCTACGTAATATTAATTTTTTACCCTTCCATATATATACACGTATTATATAAGCCAAATTAAAATCTTTTCCCGATGCTGTTTCGCCTTTTATTTAGTTCCTATCCGCGCGGATGGCTGCATCTCTCTTCGAGGATAAATCGCTGGAGGTTGTTAAAACGAAGGATTTATCGAGTTTGAGTGCAGTAAATTTTGATAAGAGATAAGGTAGCGGGGGGATGCCGGGTGAGTGGG
>UELV01173723.1:0-14999 GCA_900490015.1 Megastigmus stigmatizans | reverse complement strand
ATATATATATATATATATATATATAGCAATGCAATTGGTGCGCTCCACTAGAACACGGAACTCGTCTTGCGTCATCGCAGCCCCGGCACCATTCATATCGTGTATATAATGCGCGCTCCGTATACACTCGGAGATTCCACGGGATCGCGGCTCGCTTTTAGTCCGCCATTTGCGTGAGGCGGCGCGCTCACAATCGCAATGGATGTGTATCGAGAGAGGAGATCGGATTGGCGCCCAAGAGAAAGACAAAGGAGAGGAAGGACAGAGAGACTCTCGCTCGAAGTAAATGGACCAGGTTTCGCACGCCTGGCGAATTTCGCGTCTGACGAAATCTCGGTTCCTTTTTTTTATTTTTCGCTTGCTGAATCATTTCGTACTGCTTATTAGGAGGCGGGAGAGAGAGAGAGAGAGAGAGAGAGGCGGGATTAATCGGTGTCGAATTACTTCGAGTATATCGGCCTGATGGAATTGACATTGAGGATTTTAGTTCGCTTAGAGTTTTAGAGCTATGGCTGGATCGATGAGAATGGAAATTTTAATAAAACTTGGCTTTGAGAAGTCTCGTGGAAGTGAGATTGAAAGTGAGGCACTTTTTCTTTTTTCATCTTCTCTCTCTCCCGACGTTGCCAATATAAAGTGAAAATTTTATGCATGCTAAGCAGATTTCATTGCACTAACGAGCGCATGTTTGCTTTAATGAGACTTAACGCTTGAAATGCACAATTATGATGAGAATGCAATCGAGGCGATTTTCACTGATCGTGAAACGCGCAATTTCAGGTTTTTTTCTCTCTCCTACTGTGCGCACTTCGATATTTTCATTAATTTAAAGCTTTATCTGAATGCCAGAATCTATCATGTCGAGTATAGTTTCGCTCGGAACGATTCGACCGCACAGGTAACAAGAATTCCAAGCTCGGACAGTCGAATTGGTTCTGATATTAACGTTTATCGTTTTATTACGGATATACTTTAACCGTACGGCAATAAGACGATTTATTTCGAGATCAAATTCAATAAAATGTATAGCGGTGATAATTTTAAAGTTTTATTTCGTATATATATAGCTTTCGCGCGGCGCGATGCAAATGATTCGTGAATATTTTGCATTCCGCGCGCTGCTATATAGGATACGTAATTAAGACATTTGACTTTTATTTTTCGTCCGCTCTATACCGCAAAAACCTTTTTATAGTGCGACACGTTACGAGTTCGTCTATAATACATTTGCAATTAATCACAAAATAATCTTTAACTAGTTTCCGAGCGTAAAAATCATTATCGAAATTCTGTCGGTGCAAATAGAAACTCCATTATGTAACTAGCTGCGAGCTTGTTTTCCCCTGGAATTCTAACCAAACATCAAATTATAATTATAGATTTCAATTTGAATCGCGAAAAATTAATCTTGCGCCGAAAAAGGTCCCGCCGCATTTTTCGCAAGGATAAAGATGTAAGCGCGTCAATAAATCATAATAAAGCGGCATGTCCGACGCTAAAAAAATTCTCAAACGCTTAAGCGGACTTTATCTATTCATACTTTGCATACGCGAGATGTGTGTAATTACCCATCTAGATATAGTCTCTAGCAGCGCAAATAAATCACCAGCCCGTTCTATAATCGCCAAATAAATTAGCCTCGCCGCGAAAAACTTTAATGAATTGCGTAATCCGTCCAATTTCTCTCGCGCTAATTATTAACGACATATGAATTCGTACACGTATATATGTACATCACGGCCAATAAACAAACAATTACCCAGCCGAATATAATTCCGGTAGAAAACGCGCGTCGGTCCCCACCTCTCCTTTCTCCCCTAACCCCCAATTAAAATGTTTCCTTCAATGGCAGCCGCGCGTGTACACGCACGTAACGCTAAAAGAAACACCAACCGCGAGTCTTCCGCTTTTTACAACCGTAGTACACCAATTTTTCTTTCTTTTTTTTCTTTGCGCGCCTCTTCCTCGTGCACTATAACCAATCATATGTCCACGCCAGAGTTTCACGTGCACCGCGCTTTCGCGCAAAACACGAGCGACGCGCGTCCAGTGTCTTTTTATATTTTCTTACTTATATAGGCTTTGGACATAACATGTGACATATTTGCGGACTTACGTAAAAGGATAAGACGATACGTATTGCAATGGGGGAAGGGGACGAATCGAGAAGCATCGGCTGAGCTCCGAGACGAATTAGATGTAGCTTTGCATTTTGGCGAGGAGTCGGCCTCGAGGATGCATACAATTATTTCTTGCTGCCCGCGATTCGCGGCAGTTGTGTTCGTTACCGCGGGGTGTTGCAAAAACTCGGTGGCGCGGCCGTTGCGAAACGCTCTGGTAATTACGGAGGAAACTCGGCGGCGCTACTACCGAACGCTCGTGTATATACATTCGAAATTTTTCTGCAAAATTTTATTCGTACATAAGTGTACGTACGAGGATGTGTTTTTGGGGAAAAATCTGAGCGTATTTATGGGGAACAGATGCATATGCATATATAACTAGTTTTCCCCCATTAGCCAATAGTTTAAGAGATACGCCCGGTTGTACTTGCTCTATAAAGTTACAAATGGGCTCGTGGCCGCGGAGCCCATCTATTCTCCAACTGTTCAAATACTATAAATTACCGGCCCGAGATAATGATTTTTATCGCGATATTCGTAAAAATGGCCGATCTGTTAGCTTGGAGTTAAGGCACGACTGCTACACGCGATTTTTATGTTCGTTCGACGTGGAAATTCTAATGGTAAATAATTTGCAAGCTGGTGAAGTTACAAACGTATGGTATTGTAATATAAAATGTACGACTTGTGCAGTAAATGCATCCTTAATATTCAGTAACGATTCTTTATGCTCGAATTTATAATGTTTTCTTTTTTTCCTACATTTTGACAAATTATTATTCCACGCTATAAATCTGAGGTATAAACAAGTAATTAGTATTCTAAAGACGTTTCCTACTAAAGATAATTTTTTCTTTTTGAAGCAACCGATACATAATTGATAAAAAGAAAAACATACTTTGTAATTAAAAGCTTTATTTCGAAATATCTGCATTCTTTTTGTTCGTCGCTCCGCGCAAATTTACATATCGCATAAAATATCAACAACTGTGTTAATGAGCCAATCAGCTTAAGAGTGAATGATTGTTTGCTTTCGCGCAAAAATGTCTATACAAAGTTCATTCTAACGGGATTGACGCCTTTATTCTCGGTCGAAAAAATTTCGTGAATAAGTTATCACACGGTTAATGGGGTGTGAAATTGTATCTCATAATAATCACCAGTAATCTATTCCGTGTCATTATCCTTTTTATAAAAAGAAAATAATAAGATAATATAATTTATGGGCGTATTATCAAATACCCAGATTACATTTTTGCAACGCTTCACAAGAGTGACGTATTAATGTTTAGGTGGAAAAACATTTCCCTACTTTGTGAATACGTAATTATTCTTTATCAATGATTCATTATGGGTTTGTGATAAAAGGCGGCTTTGTAATCTAAGGCATTCGAAGCGGATGCTCTGCATCGCAGAACTGCTCGGACGAAAGAATAGTTAATTTTCGTAATAAATGTCAATGGCGATCTCACGCATAAATAGGACTCATGGAGTTATTATTCATTGCTTTTTAAGTTACGCGCGGGATACTTTGTTTCGACTTATTAATGCAATATCCACATTATGCCAATGGCTTTAAATATCATAAAATGCAAGGCTAGACACACATATACACACTTGCATTTGAACTTCCGCGACGTAAATACCCAAGCGCGTGCATGACTCAATAATTTTTTCTGATTTCGTAATTATATTTCACTTCGAATATAGTGAGCTCTGCGCATGACGAGTGATCCAATTAAAATCGTTTCTGTAATAGTTGCATTAGCGTTAATCTAAATTGGTTCGCGCGGCTGTATATATCTCGAGCCGCGAAAATACGTAAACTTATAACGGAATTTGGTACATATTCGAAACTATTCATAGGCATTCCATCATCTATTTTGCCGTTGTAAACAAAAAGTGATAAATTGCAAAAAAGAGAAGAAAAAAAAATATTTATAACATCGATTAAACTTTCAGCGTGATTAAGCTGGGAACTGGTGGAAAAAGCGTACAGCCATTTGCATTCGAAACAGGCCTTCTGTAACGAAAAATCTCCGTTTTCACATGTCGATTAAGATTTAAACAATCGATAAATAATGCGCAGAGTCTAACGAATGCACGCTGTTTGTTGAGTGTAACTCCTAACGCAACATTGTTAACTCTTTTTGCCGTCCTACTGACATTACCGCTAAGCTAATTATCGGAAAAACGAGTTGAACAAATGTAACAATGTCCAGGTGCGTTTTCCAGCCTAAAAAAAACACACACACAGTACCGCGAAAAAAAAACCTTTCTAATGCGTATATAATTGTAAATAATTCAATGTGGAATTTTTTCTGTCCCCTCTTCGCTTAGTCGCGTGTCGCAATCGTAGCTTAAACGGTGCCGCATTAACAAAAGCCTCTTAAGCAGGGGCTAATTTAGCTCTTTGGACTTTACAAGAAAAATCATCGATACGCACGAATGAATTGAAATATTTTCTGAATATCGAATATTGCTTTTCCGAGAATAATATATCTGCGCGGCACCGCGACTTCGTCGTTGTTTTTTTTTCTTTTAACGCTCAAACGTATCCTTTCTATACGCCTTTTTGTAAGCTAACCAGTTCTTTAAAGAACAACACACAAGAGCACTCGAATATAAATCGTTTCTGATCTTTTATAGCGCGGCCCGCACAAAATTTGCGTCAAAATCTAGCTCAAGTGCCGCAACAGCCGATAAATCAGTCTGCGCGAACTCTTTTCTGTTTTTTTTTTCCTTTTCACCGGGTAGGTGCGAAAAAAATTTTTTTCACGCAGCGAGCCGCGGTAACGTCGAAGCTAGATACCTTTAAACTCGAGGTGTGATTTTATTCGTAATATTTCCATCTCCGTGAAAATCTGTTTCACCTTCTTTTTCTTTTTCTTTTTTTGCGCGCGCGAGAGAACCCAAGTTGACGCTCTATAGCGCGAGCATGTTTTAATAGTGCAATCTTCGCAATTCGCCGGTAATAATAGGCCTGCCGTAGCGGCGTGAGTCGAGAGAGCTCAATCAATTTCCCGCACGTTGCCGCCGTCGCTTTATCAGCGTTGCGGCTCTATGGGTAATCGTTGCACAATAATCCGTGAATCGTTAACGCTAATTTTTGCACGTCTGTGTATCTGCGAAAGCCGCGAGGGAACGTCCTATTTTTAACCTTGTCCCGTACTTTTCTATCGCTCGCTCCGGTGGCGCAATTCTCTTCGTTCTTTTGATATCGAGAGAGACTCTCGGAGGCGATAAATTTGAAATCGCGTATACACGGGGCTAAAGAAAAAATTGTTTTCTTTTCTTCGCTAATTCCATTTAATCCGCGTTGTGTATGTAGTAATAACGAGCATTTATTCCGCTATAAATTAAATTTATTAATTTTATGTATTTTCGATAATAACGAATTATTAATAGGGTTCTGCGGGAAAAATACGGTGGATAATTTGCTTGATTGCCCCAATGTTAATCGAGAGAAAAACAAATCTTTATCGCCATTAATTACACTGTAAATTTCTTCCCATTCCGTAATTTCAGTTCTAAATGAACTTTGAGGAAGTTGTTAGTTTCAGTGACTCCGTCCGCTGCACGGCATCGCGGACTAAAAAGAAGAAAGAAAAAAAAAATCCTTGCTGAATTCTAGTTTTATATACCCGCCGCGGAAAATCTCGCGGAATCAGGTTATAATGTATCTCCGTCCTCGTCGAATAATGAAGTGTGTACGCGAAAAATCGTTGATGAATGACCGTCACGTAATGGTCGCACCGCCGCCGCATGTAACGTATACATATATATATATACACCCAGTTATGATTTTTATATATATGCGCGCAACGCGTCTGAATAAATGTGTAAGTACAGTCGACAAACAACGCGCAAGGAAAGAAAAACACCGCGAATCAAACGCGGATGTTTACGCAACGTTTAAACAAATATCTCACGAAAGAGTAAGCGAGAGAGAGACCCGCGGAAAGTCGAATAGTTCAAAAGTATAACGTTTCTTATTTCCCTCCTCGTCCGACTCTAATCCTCGTTATATTACAGCACGCGTTTCTGGCTGTGTGTGCAATTTTTACGACCTAACCGAGCTTTCCTGCCTCATTCGCGCGTGTATCCACACGCACAGAGATTTTCTTTTACGATTCCTGTTTCTTTTTTTATCCCCGCCTTCCTTGGATCCGATTTTTACGCGGAGAACAACAAAAAAGGATTCCGACACGGACCACGCGGTAATTTCTTCGGGCTAGTTTGCGCTCTCTCCCGGCTTCGGACGGCGAAAAAAAAAGGTTCTTTGTACTGTACCGTTATGAGTGTCGAAAACAAAAAAAAAAAAAAAAGAAACGAGGAGACGTATTATGGCAGTCCGAGTATAATACAACAATCGGATTGTGTATTATCATAACGAGGCGTTGTTAGCAAAAGGGGGAGGTCTTAAAAAAGTGGCTCGGATGCGATGCAATAAGGAAGAACTGCCTGCACTTCGCGTTCCGAATGATTTTTCGATAGCGGAGCGGGAGGGAGGCGCACAGAGCACCGAATCGCGCTTATTGAAGGAAAGAAACGGCGTGCATTTAACTTCAAACAGCGTATAATTTACGTTGGGATAAAAGATAATTGTCAATTCTTTCGCGTTTCGCGTGTGTGTGCACCTTCGCGTTCTAATTAAACGCAATCTCGCGTGCTCTTTCGGATTACTTATATTTAATGCTCGCTGTACGAAAATTTCCAAATAAACCATTGGATTGCCTATATATATATAACGCGTAATTACATAGTGGCCTGTGCGAGTCGAGCCATTCGTATATACAATGATGATTTGATTCGAGATTGAAGTTTAATTTCGGAAGGTGATTTCTTTTGATGTTGGTATATAGTTAGGGTTGCATGGGTTTGAAGTAAAGAGTACTTCAAATTGACGGGAAAGCCGTTAAACAATTTATTCTATTTTTACGGTATTCTGATATACAAGTCAAAACTTCTTGTCTATAATGCTGATTGTAACTATAAGTCTGTAAATACTCCACAATACATAATCCTATAGATCTGTAAAATACGATCGGCAATTCACCTCGACTAAAGCACATGGAAAAGAATGAACAAGCGCGTAAATTTTCAATTTCACGAGCCGCGCGCGGAAAACTTGAAACACGCTCATATAACTCGCGTACACACACACACACACACACACACACCGTATACGATATATATCTCAAGCTGAACCTGGCGAGCGCGCGGCAATTACGAACTTCATCAATTCTCCCGCCTTCTTTATTTTTTCTCCCGCGTTTCCTCGCACTATACGGGCGCGAGGGAGTCAACAACACCGCGGAGGAAGAAAGAGAGAAAAGAGAGAGAAAAAAAAGCAGCCAGCGAATTCTCAGCGAGTCCTGAAAGAGGCAGCAGCAAAAGCAGCATCAGAGGCACATAGTCCAAGTAGGTCAAGAGGTCTGATGCTTTATTTACGAGCAGTTTCATAATTTTGTAACCGAGCCGCGATCATTTCTTTAATTGCAAAGTGTGCGCAGAGAGCCAGCCGCTCTCGAGCTCTCGCGCTCGCGTTTTCTGCAGCTGATACATCGCGAGCGCGCACCGTTTACTTTTACCCTTCCTTTCGCGTTCCTTATAAAACCCGGCATGTCCGCACACAGCCGCCGACGCGAAACTACCAGCGGAATTAAAATCATTAAACACGCCGCGTGTGCTTGCGGTGCACTCTGTTATTGTTGCATACACTCGTCTGTCCGTATGTGTGTATATCGATGCGGCGAGGTTTGTTTATTCGGATATTCCGTTGCTTTTTCTATCTCTCGCGGCGAACCCCGCTGACCTATATTCTACAGAGGCTGAGGAACGTTGCGACACCTACTGCACTTATCGGACCACGTCGTTTCATGGGGGATTTCGATCCCATCGGCTTTTCGATCTTTTTTTTTCCTTATAGGTGAAAATATTGTCTGCTGCTGCTGCGGCTCTCGTCGGGATTAAACGGGTTCCTCGATCTTTATCGAACGCTGCGCTTAATGCAGATTCGACAGTTATTTTCTTTCTTGAAACGATAGAAATGCGTATTTATATGTGAGAATTTAAAAAAGGCAATCGTACAAATTGTAAAATATCAAACTGAAGAAAGTAAAACAGTTGAATTTTGTCAGTTTAAAAATGATAGTTTTCCGATTCGAAATATCGCTGCATGCGCAAGTATATAGTTCCAGAATTCAAGTAGCGGTGCATGCAGGCCAACGCTTATCCCGAAAAAGGACTCGAGCGCACGCGAAATATTTGTCTAATGCCAAGGTGTCGGGGCGAGGCAGGAATAAAAAAGACCTGCCCGCGCCACAGGCACACTCCAGTTGACAGAGTTTCAAATTTGCACTAGGCCAAAGTGGAGGTCGGTTGCGACACACAACACGCCCGAAAATACGTGGGTGTTTGGTGTGAACAAATTGCGGCCGGCAGCCGACGCCGACGTCGCCGCGAAATTGGCATTTATATAGTCTCGAGCCCCCGGCAGATATACCCGCATTACGTCTTACCCCTATATGTACGCTCGGTAATTGAAAAAAAATATATTAAATTATTAACTTTTTTTTTCTTTTCCTCGTGAATTGAGCGGGCCATTTCTATGCTGACAGAAATGGAATAGTTGTGTTCTTTGCCAAAGATATTCCGGTGTAATTATATATACCTGGAACTCATTTTAGCTCGTGGGTAGAGGTTAACAAAAAAAGATCATAACTACGGACTTTTCGGTATATGGTATATAGACGAATGCGGCAGAAGGAACGAAAAAGCAATTATGATAATCTAATTTCCCTTCCAAAAAGCGTTATACCTAACAAGCGTAAATGTATTTGGGAAGTAAGAAGCCAGGGCAAGCCGCTTATCTTCTCTTTTTTTTTGTCGTTCGATCGGCTCGACCGAAAAAAGAAAAAAAAAACCCAAGCCTACGTCATTAATCCTATACGTTTTCCTCGTCTCTCTGTCTCGCGTGTGCATCAAAAAGCATCGTCTCGAATCGTCCAAAAGGAGGATAAGTGGTACTTTCTCCGTTGGCTCCGAAAAAAAAGCACCTCCCAGTTTATTAACCTAGAAAACTAATCCGACTAAAAAATCTCCACACGTAAATAATTCGATTCTCGTTAAGGAACATATTATAATTTAGCCTACGCACCTCTCGACCTCCAATCGTGCGAGGGCCCATTATTCAAATAGGAAAAAGGTCTTTTTTTTTTTTAAACTAACGCAACGCTACGAAGCTTTAATGCAACGTAGAGGAATTTGATTGCGTTCAAAAGTCATTCTATGATGTATTATCTTGGAAACGATTGTTATCGCTTCTGTAGTTTTCAACGGGACCCGAGTCTCTTTTGTTCGAGCGATAAATTACGTTCGATAACAAATATTTGAACGAATTTCAATGCGAGGAAAAGAATTTTGAAAAGCTATGCTGTTTATCAAGTGTACAAATACATTTTGCACGGGTATTTTATGCTTTCGAAAAATTATAAGATATAGACTTACAAAGCGTTATACTCTAGTCGGAATCACCTTCAAGATTTATGTCTATTGTGAGAAGTTTTCCCCGAGGGTTTAGTATAGTACATTTACTCAGATTAACAATATGATTTACAGACCATTCCCGGTTATATCATACAAAATTTGAACGCATGACGCAGCTCGACATCTTTACGAATATTAACTAACCAAATTTGTATTTTAAATAATATACTCAATAAGATAAACCAGTAAATATTACTCAAAATTATTAAAAATCATAAAGCACTTTGAAACATTTACAGCATCGATGGAATTTTCCATTCGGACCATATCGCAGATAATTTATGGTGACACGAAATTACAATATGTCTGAAATCTTGATTTCAGAGGCACGAAAGATGACCTTTAACATTTTTTTGATAGTCCCGGTGGTAAAAAGTGTTCGGTCCCATTCGGTTTGATGTGGGAGTCATAAATTCCTGACCCAGAGCAATAAAAATCTCCAAGTCGGATTATTGATGCAGCAGGAGCCCGCGAGTAAAACCCTATCTTTTTATTAACAGACGCATTAATGGCGCGACCACATGTCCCGACGACCTCGATATCTGCACAAAAGAAATTGAAAAAATATTTATTTGCTGAAAAATCAGCTGAAAATTAATAGATCGATAACATTATAATATCGATAGATTTTTCTTTCTTTGTTGTAACGATCAAATCGTCGGTAGTTAGTCGAGCGTAACGTAAGGATTTCTCTTTTTGTAAAATGTTTTCTATTTACTTTTTAGTTAACAGTTTTATTGCAAACTTAGTTTGAAAATCGTTTAAAGTGGAATATATCTAAATTAAAGAATAAAAAATTTTAATTCTGTATAATCATTAATTCATTCTCGCGATTTATGATAATTTTTTTTAAATACCTTGCTCAAAAAAGGTAACGGTATATAAATATGTGATTAAATTTATTTAAGTTTTTGAAAATAACCTACTTTCAAGCTTCGGACCAAGAAAAAAACAATGAACATCTTACATGTAGCCTATCGAGCTTATATCTCAAACATAACTGGTTCCAATCGATCAATTTCAAAAGTATCAAACTTCGTAAGCGCCGATAATTAACTTTGATTATAGGCTCGAATTCAAAACCAGATAACGGACTGACTTTTTCATTTTCGAATAAGTAGTGTATAAGTTGTACATTTAATTAGATATTTTTCATCTGCAAAACTCGATTTCAGTGCATCAATATTTTATTATTTTATTACGTTATATTATAAATGAAATTATCCGTTTCCGCTCAGAAAACTACATTTATCACGAGCAGTCTCAATTTCAAAGATCGATCATTTTCCAAGTCATAGACTTCAAGCAAAACCTGCCCGATTCGATTAGTCACAAAACGATTCCAAACATTTTTCAATCGCGCTCAGCCAACGGATAAAAAAAAACGACCTCTCATTGCTCGCTCGGTCAAAAAATTGATCGTCCACAAGCCACATCGGAGCACTGCTCAATATATATATATACTCAATTCAATCGTCGCCAGCGCCATAAATTTCTCATTCGAAAACTCGAAGCAATGGCATTCCGAAACGATCGCGTTTATTCATCTCTCTCGCTCTCTCTCTCGAGCGCGAGTGCTTGCGCTTATGCTCGCTCTCGAGAGATTGCTCCAGCGCGGCCACACGATGACTAAGCGCATCTCTCTTGTGCACTTGGTTGTCTGTACTGCCGTCTATATAGACAAGACTCGGAGCTCTCGAGGAGGTCTTTTGTCAAAAGATGTATGTCTGTATGTGTGTGTAGCGAGCCGAAAGCATTGTTGTTGCGATAGAGAAACGCGCTTCAATGAAAGACGAGTTACGCTCCGATGGAGTCTTGCGCTCGCGCGCGCCTCTCTTTCTCTGTGTGTGTTTGAGTGTGGAATCCGTTGGACGCGGACTGAATATGTCGATGTAGATTCTTTGGAGATAGGAAGAGAGCTGCTTTTGTCGAGAGATTGGATGTTTTTTTTTGTCGGACGATAAGCTTTCTATCTTTGGTTTTTGATGCGCGAGTCGCTGTTGGTGTACAGCTACGATGGTCCGCGAGGATTTTACCTAATAAATGAGATATATCGAACGTCCAGAAATTATTACTGACCCATTAACGAAATCGAGAAAACAGCTACAGGCGAAAACCTGGTTGCAAGTAAAAAGCGGGCCGCAGCGATCGTCGAGAGCGGAAAGCAAAGAACTCACTTCATTTAAATTTAATCAACAGCCATTTCCTATCGCCTTTATAATACCAACATAACGACTTCGTTCCTATTCGTCTCCCACGAGATCTCCCTCTCTCTCACTCTTTCTCTCTCTCTCTCTCTCTCTCACTTAAGGAGGAAAATTAACGGACGCAGAAACGGAAGGGAAGTTTCCTCCTGGTCGAAAGAAAACCGCGCGCTCGTCTCGGTCTGCAAACGTTTTCCCGACTCTCTCCCTCTCTCTCCCTTTCCGCAGACCCCCGCCGAAAAAAAAACACGAATCCGCGCAAAACAGCCACTCGCCGTCCATCAATTACTCAAATGGCCCATAAACGGTGTGGCTCGAACTTCTCGGAAATGTCGAAAAATCTCGACCGGAAGATTCGAAAAAAAAAAGAAGAAAAATGAAACTATATCCACGGCGGGTCTTTTGCCGCGAAGTAGGTAAATTAGCGTTCTGCGCGCTAGAGAGTCGAAGCGCAAGAAGTCGAAGACAAAACGAACGGACCGCGAGTGGGTCTTTTATAAAAGCTGGCGACGGCGGCAGCAGCAGCGCAAATGAAGCGATAAAGAGTTTTGCGGCCCCGTAGCCGCGAACGTATTATTAGAGCGTGTATATATACAAAAGGCGCGGAGCAGCTGTAAAGGCAAAAGGATCTATATGATGATTCTCTACTTCGCTATATAATAATGACACCGACGAAATGATGGTTTTTTTTGCTCGTCTCTCTCTCTCTCTCTCTCTCTCTCTCTCTCTCTCTCTCTCGTAGTGTCCCACGACTGCGCGAGTTTCGGTATTTAGTAGGCGCTCGCGCCTATGACAATGGAGCGTGTGTATTATGCCGCTCGATTTGCTTTTGACGGCTGACGCGGCTTCTCTCTCTCGCACACACACACTCCTATTGTACGCGCAACATTCCCATTGAGAAACTTATATATTTCGCGAAATGCGCAGCTTATTCGATCATTTTCCAATTGAAATTCGACGCTTCAGCGTACAGGTATACAAAGCCAGGATCGTTACGAGAGTTTTCAACTAATGCCCGAATTACCGTGCGGCGAGTAATTTCCCCTCGCTTAACGGCTCTCTTTCTCTCTCCAAAACACACAGGAATTCCAAAGGATGATACTTAAACGAATCTATATGTACAGGGACAAAAAACGGGGTGTACGGAAAAGCCGGCACGGGTACTATCCAAACTGCAACGATTAGGCGTTTTTACCATCCCCTCGGCACGGATTCGCGACCGAACCGCTGGCCAGTCCCACATCCTCTGCGCATACACACACACGCGCGAGCGCCCAACCAAATTAACGGTCATTACTCGCGTTTCTAATAGCGCGGTGTGGACGTTATCGGCTCCGAAATGGATGGGAAAAAAAGGGCTGCCGCTGCTCCAGAGAATGTGTATACCTTTTTTGTTGCGAGGAGGAGAATTTTCGTACGGTAACGGACTGCCGCGGCCGATGGAAGAAAACCGGCTGAATACTGATGAGCGGAATGCGCAGGCGCAAGCGCGAGATGTATTTTTCGTACGGGATACGTTATATATATGTGTGTGTGTGTGAGAGGTGCGAATGTTCGTTTCCGCGAAAGCAGAGCAAGCGGCTAATTGCGGCTACGTGTGTAATTGGCAAAAAATCGAGGGAGAGAGCGAGAGGACCCGAAAAAGCTCAAGAGAGAGCGAGAGATAAGAGAGCTATTGGTTTAAAGTGGATCGATATTAATTTTACCTAACCGGCGTGTAATTGATCGCGATATATATATAGTTTGACGCGCTCGCGCGGATCCGTTGTGTGTATATAAGCGACGATATTGCGCAAAACGCGTGCGCACCGCGATGGATTTGAAAGCCATCGCGCCGACGAAAAAAGATTCGGCGGATGTTTAGGGATCTTTCGTAACTGGGACGCAGCTGAAGTGGTCCGATTCGATTCGCGTCTTTTAAGGATGTTAAAGTGGCAAAAACGCTTTACAATCATCCCGTTGCGGAGTTTGGAAAACACGCAGATTCATGGCCTAATTTACTTTATTCTTTATTTTTTTTTTGGTTTTCGGTACGTGTTTCAATAATACTACACGCGAGCCAATCAGACGAAAATGGAGATTAGGATCTCGGCGCGGGGTATTTCGTTCGTCTCTAACGATTGTCCTAATTCGACGTGGCTGAATATGTACGTTGTATTGAGCAAGTTCTGTAATTGAAACTTGTACATTTTATTATATGAAAGTGTGTATATACCGAGTATAAATTATTTTATTGAAAAGCTTTAATAATTTGACAAGTTATTCCAAGTCGACTAAATACACTTTCAAGAAATAAATATAAGATTAACACTTTATTATAACCAGGAAAAAAAATATCCTCGGTATCTCTTGCTTATTCTCCAAGTTTACTTTCGCATCACGAGTAATCGACAGCGTCGACGCTTTACACGAATGAAATATATATATATATATATATATATATAAACTAACGGACGATTACGAAATGTATCGCTTAATAACGTTAAAACGTTATTATCCCGATAACGTCGATACAGCGCAGCGCTTCGCGAGACTCTCTCTACCCACCTATATAAAAATCGTCGACGCTGCGATTTCGCAGTCTCTCTCTCGGGACTTCTCGTCCCCCTCAAAAAAAAAAAAAAAAAAAAAAAACTAGCTAGCGTCCATAAGCTCTCTCCTAATTCAGTGGAACCGATAAGAATCCGGCAACGCTCTCGATTCCCTCCTACATCCTCTAAAATTCCCTCCCCGAACGCTCGAGAGTTAACCGTTTAGATCGGCACTGTGCCGGCCATTTTTGTTATATTACATAGCAGCAGCGGTGTACAACAGCACCGTTAGCTTGGAAATTTGTTTCAGATGCAAATAAGAGATTTTCACCGATCGATAAGCTGTCGCCGCGTTGAGTGCAAAAAGCATAGTGCCTCGAAAATGTGCTGCGCTCAGCAATTACATAAGTTTCCGGGAGACTCTCTCTCTCTCTCTCTTACAGGTTCATAAAGTTTTTCGTATATATATATATATATATATATAGAGAGAGAGAGAGAGAGAAGCGAGGAGAGTATATACGGGAGTGAGTCACGTAAGGTGCACACCTCCCCCGTGTAACACACAGACATAGAGAGAGAGAGAGAGAGAG
>UELV01173695.1:31498-59174 GCA_900490015.1 Megastigmus stigmatizans | reverse complement strand
TATATATATATATATATATATATATGTGTATACGCGTCACGATGAGCATCACACGCGATATTTTTATTGTAGAGAAGGGATATCTCACGAGAACGTCCAACACGTTATAGTGGTCCTCGCGAGTTTTAGCGATCGATATAAAAAAATTTGAGCACTCGGCAATGAAAATCGCGAGTCGAGTACTCTGGTATTGACAGTATAAGGAAGAGAACAGAGGCACTTGGCTGCTGGAAACTACTTGGCGCGCGAGTGGCCAAGTTATTGGCCGCGAAAGGACGCATTGTCTGGGGCTGTTAGATCGAGGAACTGCTCTGCACGTCACGCTTTACTAGCCCCAATGGATGTTAAAACGTGATGCTATACCCGTAACTTATATATATATACTGGGATTTTCGTTACGTGTGCATAAATAAATTGTGTTTTCATGGAGGTGTTGGCTGGAAAATAGCTTGTCTCTGTAGAAACATGTCGGTTTTTTGTGACACCGCAGCTACCGAAAGTTCACTTAAAACGGTGTTACATTGATATGTAATAAATTCGATCGACTATTGTGTGAATAGACTATTGTTAAAAATTTATGAATTGATTTTGTTGGTAAATTAAAAATAAAATTGTGTATGATGTAACACAAGTTGATTGAATTTAGTTGTGAATCGAATCAATCATCTCTGTAACTAATTAAACATTTTCAATATTGAGTGTATATAAAAATACACTGTTATTTTAATTAGATCTTTTGTATACTTTCTATTTAATAAAAGTTATTTTATTTCAATAATTGCAATATACTTTATATGTCTTATAAATATATATATATATAAGATTTTTCTTAAAATTATCGAAGTTAAAAATTAAAATTGAATCGCACTAAATAATTTAGAACAACTTATAATGTGTTCAAAGTAGTGAATTTTCCAATACGATAAGAATATTAATACCTGCTTTATCGCGATAAGAAGAATAAAAGCCGATTCCTTTCATTCCAACATATTATTTATCGAGTGAAAAGTCGCTTGGGCATATCGCCTTTAAAGAAATAATGAAAAAGAGCCGAGAGCATGAAGTCCCGAGATAAAAATCCCAAAATGGACTCATATGAAGTTACTGTAACAGTAACTACCCTAGTTCCACAAGGTCTTAAAAAATTTCGGAACAGTCAGTTTCTCCGCGGCCACATTTTACAGAGTCCCGGGGACGTAGAAAATAGAGAGGAGAGAGACAGAGAGAGGGAGCGAGGGAACGAGCGAGAGCCGAGTCTGGCATATACGAAGGGAGAGCCTTTATTAAAGCCGTATAACCGGAGCGGCCGGCATTTCTCATTTTACTCGTATATATAAAATCGAGAGAGAGAAAGAGAGGGGGGGGGGGAGGAAGGGAACTGAAGGGAGGAAGAGAGCGAGAGAGAGAGAGTAAGAGAGGCATATGGCACAGGCGAGGTGGCAGCCTGCCACACTTGCTCTCGATATTTGCTCGGAACACACCGCGCGCGAGACTAGGTCTCTAAGCTTATATCTATGTGTGCTTGCGCTTCCCTCCCACAAGTCCCTGTGTATGCAGAGAGCTTGGCTTATGTGTGTATATATATATGGAGGTCCTCACCGACTACCATAGGCAGTCGCTTTATAAGCTCGGTGCGCTGCTTCCATTGGGAGGTGCACGGCGAGTTTTGAGACCGGCAAAATGGCGCTGCGTCTGCTCTATCCTGCGGAAGGGGAGGCGTTGATCCTGCCGTTACTACGCGACTGCATCTCTTTGATACTTTTCATTACGGGTCGGACTGGCGCCTATGACCTGTGCACGTGTATATGGCGAGACTGTCTTTGTCAGATATATTGAAACGCCGAGTGAGAGCAGGTGGTAAAAGAAGATGGCGAGATAAGGTATACCGAGTGAGAGAGCATTAATTGTAAATTAAAAAACGAAATGAATAAACGCGCACGTGGGAAATTCGGAAAATTCTGCGGCCCCAACAATTAATTATGTACTCGGCATGTAAAGTTGGGGACTGAAATCTCGTTGCGGATATGTTCCGAGGTGCAGCCGCAGCAGCCATCACGGCTATAGCTCTTCCCGCGAGAAATATATATTCAAAATGCATGGGGAACACGCGTAAAATTAATTTAAGCCCGATCTCCGTGGTACACGTCGCGGCGCATCAAATGCAGACGCCCAAAAGGCAAAGCGAGGAATTCAAATTAACGAATTAAGGATGTATCTTGCAGGGTATGGTGTGTATGAGCGTGGCCCGGGTGCAAAATTCACTCTATATAGCGAATGCTTTCTCGCGCGAGTTTATTTGCTTCAGATTGAAATGGCAATTTAGTGCACCACGCGAACCGTTTCGGATTTGTTGTTCGTTCCGAATGTGTATATATAAATATTTTCGCGATGTTTCGAAAAAAGAAAAAAAAAGAAAAAAAAATGAATTTATCGCGTCTTGCCGCACTTGGCTTGCTCTACTTGTACGACGTGCTCAGCGCAGATAATAATTATTCCCCAAATTAAATTTTCTGCCGACCGAATTCTCAGCTGCTAAATTTCCTGCGATTCATCCAATAGTAATTATTGCACTCGAACAAGTAAGTGTACACGCCTCGCGAAGCAAGAAACGTCAGTCTTTTTAAGCTCAGCATCTAGCTCTCTCTCTCTGTTTGTGTGTCTGTGTATTTGTATATCTATTTGTGTGCGTGTGTGTGTGTGGCTTGAGCACTCAAAGACAATGAGCTAATGAAAACAAGTGGGCGAGTCGACAAAAAGGAATAAACACTGTATATGCGAAGCCTAGAACGATAAAGCAGTTGCAGAGACGGATAGTGAGAAAGAGAGAGAGAAAGAGAGAGAGAGAGAGAAGACGCAGACGAAATAGGAGAAGAGGTGCAGCAGAGAGCAGAGGGTAAGGTCGCGGCGATATTGCGTCGTATAGCTACTGGAGAGCCGGTGGGGCGGGGGACGAGGCGATACAGCGCTCGCTTCCGGCGGAAGTAATTGCGGAAACGGCCCCGAGGCAGACGTCGACGGCAGCGACGGCGCGGCGCAAGGAATTCCGGATTTACGCCGGCCACTTCTACTGATACCGACTCTCTCTCTCTCTCTCTCATCATCCTTTCTATGTGCTATATATACAGGGTATATAGCTGGAGCTCGGGTTCTCGTCGCCTCGCAGTAGCATCAGTAGTAGTAGTAGCAGCAGCAGCAGCAGCATTATACCGAGAGAAAGAGGCGAGGAAGGAAGGCGCGGAGAGTCATAATACCCCATAAAAATGAGTAGTAACAGCCAGGCAAGGCTTAGACTGCTATAACGCGTGGAGGGCAGCCGAACGAGAGCCGGACGCTCGCTGTACGTGCGAGAAGCTTATAAGAGAGGGAATATTTTCCCAGCGACAGTTTGCTTTGTTTGCCGCGACGTTTCTCTCTCTCTCTCTCTCTCCCTCTCTCTCTCTCATTCTTTATCCTACTATTCGTTTGCGGGCCGCTTCGGCAGACTGGCCTTTTAACTTCTCTCGCTAAAATTCGAGCTCGGTGCGCCACGTATAGGTATACAATGCGAATGTTGGACTGAAAAATGCATGACTAAATTATCGGCTGGACAGTATAATAATGCCGAGGTGAAAATTTGATAAAAAGATGAGAGCGGCCCGCGTTCGACGCGGCTCTGCTGCGGCGGCATAATAATGAATTTTTATAACGTTTTAATTGCGCGCCTCGGGTATTGAGGGCAAAATGGCTTATTAATGTACGTTCATTCCGCAACTGCGCGACCATTGGTTTTACACTCGCGCTCGCACTCGCTCTGCTTTTGTATCGTTATACATAGCACACACACACACACACACACACACGCAAATGAGCAGATAATAACGATGCGCGGCGTCAAATAAATTAAAGCGCGCATTTTCCATTTCGCGAAATCCCGTTCAGCCGTAATGCACGCGCGCGTATAATGCGCCCCACCCAAACAAGCAAAAAGCATTTCTTTGGAATTTTATTTGACCGCTTAAATTATCGCTGCGTAGCTGCGATTGTTATGTAAACGAAAGGGACGTCGGGTACACTGCACTTATAAAAAAAAAAACGCAGAGTTTCATCTCGAGGAATAATATGACTGATACTTTGGATTATACTCGCAGCAGGATAAATCAAATGTTCGTCTGTGGATTACTCGCGGGACCAATAATCAAACTTTACTGGACCGAAGGTAAAGAGAAAAGATCCAATATATTCCAGGCTCTATAAAGGGAACGGTCACAAAGGATTCCGTGAGGCTTCTGTATAAAAACCCAGAGAGGGGGAGAAAGAAAACGAAAGAGGAAGCGAGACCAAGAGGTTTGAAAACTCGTGGCAGCGGGCACGCTTCTTCTAAGCTTGCGTATGCCCCTCTTTTTCTCTCTTGCTTCTACGCTACCAGCATCATCCACTTCTTCCTCTCGTTATTTTGCGTTTGGCTTTTACCTGCTCGCGTGCCTATATGGGCGGTGTGAATCGTTATCACCGATCGTCGATTGACTTTTTTTCTTTCCTCTCTTTTTCCAGCTCGCGTACTCATAGCTGATTCTTATCTCGGCCGCACAATTTTCTTATACAGCTATGACATTATACGCACTTTTTTAGCCTATGCGCAAAATTGCATGAGATTCTCGACTTCGACGAGAATACTTTCACAAGTTTATATATAACAACGTTTTTGTTGGAAGCCCGGTGAAAAATTTAATAAAGCTGGGAGTATGAAACTGCGCGTTGAGTGTGTAACGAATAATAAGCGCAGAACCGCGTCGAGGATCTTTCAAAGCTGCAGCGGCCTACTCTACCTTCGCAAAGGTCAAAGGAGGGAGAGAGACAGAAGAGGAGAGTGACAGAGTTGGTAATGAAAAATTCCCGCGGAATCTTTAGTATGCAGGGCTGTATTAATTAAAAATATTTATTCCACGCGTTGTGCGTATTGGGCGTTATGACTTTCCTCACGGCAAAGGCCTCGAACGCGCGGCAAAAATTGACACAGCGAATTAAAAAAAAAGAAGGCAAGTGTGTGTGTGTGCAGTGTGTTTTTTTTAATTCAAAGTGACTCGCCAGTCTCGCACAAAGTGCTTCGCGTGTCGAGCAAACATTCGATAGAGTCATTTAATTGCTCGTACGTGTCGTCGCGATTCGTCGAACAATGAAAAAAAAAGGGTATCTGTACATAGGAACGGAAAGAGTTGAAAGCTACTCGAGAACAGAGAGAAAAACTGGAAAAGGCACTCGGCGAAGTTTCACATAATCCGCAGTGCTTGCCGAGGATCGATCGTCCCTTTGCGTCGAAACTCGCGTGGTGCAAGAAGTCGGGGAGAGAGAAGCTCTGTGCTCGACTAAAAAAAAAAAACAAGCGTAACGCGAAAAGCAACTCGACGCGAAAAAGCGGACGAAACGTCTGCGTGGGACGATTTGCGAAACTTGGCGTGGCAGCGACGGCGGTGGTGGTGGCAAGTTTGTCCTGCGGCGACGGCCGGCTATCAAACCACTTTATTCCATTAGCGCCGAGGCCGCAAAGCCGGACGTATACATACTAGCCACACTCGGAAAGCGTTTTCATTTGGCTGCTGCTGCTGCAGCGCCCGCCGCCGCGACTTTGAAAAACCCTGCGCGATTTTCCGTAGCGTCCGTAAGTACCAGGGCGTGTGCTGTGCTTTTTACCCCTCTCTCTCTCTCTCTCTCTCTCTCTCTCTACTCTTTCATTCTATTTTCGTGTGTCTATAGGTGGGGGAGATTTTTCCTTTTGAGCATGGCGTTGCGTAACGAAGCCACTTCAGCCGCCATGCCACTCTGTTTCTAGTAGCTGCTCTTTGCTATTCTGTCTTTTGATAACCTGATACGTGCGGAAAAAATCTGATTCCGTGTGTAGCTCTGTGTCGGTGTGCAGGGAAACAAAGGATGGAAAACGAGAAGTAAAAAAACGAAAAAGGAAAGAACTTGCGTTTTTTTTTAGTTGTGTACCGACGGAGATTGTGGTTGTGTGTGTCGGGTCACGTTATTTTTGTGTACGAAAAAAGGTGAAGCTGAATAAAGTTTATTACAGAATGGGACCAGTGTGTCTGTGATTAAAACACAACATGTCTTGATGAGTTGCTTCTGTTAACATACTTATTGCATTAAAATTTTATTATTTATTAGGAAATCGGATTTAATGACAAGTGTTACGAGAGAGTGAATCATGAAATTTAGATGTTAAGTTCGCTATTCCATTTTTGGACGAGCTTGACATTATGTAAATTCGAAATTGTAAATGCTCAAGTTATAATATAGATTTAATAATATCAGACACGAAGTCGTGAATTAATCTTTGCAATTGTTACATAATTTTGTACTTGTAATTAGTTAACTAAGTTTTCAAGAATAATTTAGGCGACTGCTCTCCAGTACCTATCCACAATTAGAAAATTAAGTTTTTCAAATTAAATTTATTTCAGAACAAAACTACAGTAATTTGACAAATTATATCTTCAACATGATTTGTGAATTTGGACTTTAAAAAATATAGCAACGCGAATAAGCTTTGACCGCTAGTTTTCGCTTGCTGTCAAAGAAAAGTGCACTGAAAAATAAACGCCCTTATATATCCTTTCAGGTCAAATATATAAAAGGAGTTATCGAAAATACTTTCTTATTTATTATTTAATGAGCTGGTGACGAAATAAGACTACAATATTGCATTGAGAGAAGTATTTTTTTATAATAAATCTTTCTCTCTGTGCGTATAATCTTTTTTTAATGAACCGAAAAGCGCCAATGCATAAAAGGGAAAAAATTTCAGTTTTTAATCGTTTCATCGAGCTACTACGGATTGAAAATAATTAAAGTAGATTTCGAAATTAGTATTAATTCAAACAAAAGTTGATCCGATTAAATTTGTTAATTTTAAGTATAGATTTACTTTTTTTTAAAGTAAATACATATTTAAATAATTTTCCGATAAAAGGCATTTCAAAGATTTAATATTATTTTAGAAGTAAACATAAATATTCAATTTAATATTGATGACTTTGAAAAGAAGGTAAAGCGATTGATCCTCATAAAATTAATAATTATATAAAGTTTGAAGGCTTTAATACGCTGATGTATTATACATTAAATTACGAATTCCGTTTCTGTTGTATGCTTCATTCCCTTTTATTCATTGTGTAATCGCTGTATTCTTAGTTTTACTGAAAAAGGACTTGAACAAAAATAGTAATACAAAAAAAATGAAAAACGTTTGAAGTATAAAATTCATCTTAACAGTCGAAATGAAAAAAGAGCAAAGCTTTAGCTTTCACCATACGAAGTTGTTACACTGCAGTCAAGGTCGATCGTAGCGACGAGCAACAAAAAAAGAAGCGCATATAGGAAGGGAAAAAGAGAAAAGATGAAAACGGAGGGAAAAAGCCGTTCGTGGAGTTGTCTCTAATGCGCTCGAGTTGCGGTAAAAGGGCACCGACTCGTACGATCGCGACTAGAGAGCCGACGACAGACCAAAGTAAGGGAGAGAGAGAGAAAGAGAGAGAAAGAGTTTCGCAGTGAGCCGATAATAAATCACGATATGCCAAGGGGTTACGTTACACATTCCCGCGAGTAATACATCATTGTACCGTAATACAGCGTGTAAGTGCATGTTAAACGCCCTCTCTGCGAGTCGCGAAGCCTTTGTGCCCCCTTCCTCTCTCTCTCTCTCTCTCTCTCTCTCTCTCTCTCTCTCTCATTCGCCCCTTTTCCGGCTACGATTTCAGCGGCGATATGCATGTGCACCTATATATATACTCACACAAGTACAGAGGCTCAGTTGCAAAATGTGCACGATCGAAAACGGCCGAGATGTTGTATGCGTGTGTGTGTGTGTGTGCGTCCGTGTGTGTGCTGTGTGTCGTGCGGCGGCCGCAGGGGAACGGGAGAAAGTATAACGTTTGTGTCTTACCCGCCGTACGTTTATTAGCATAGTATCTGAATGGGCTATTTCTCTTTCTCTTTCTCTCTCTCTCTCTCTCTCTCGCGGGTTCTCTCGACTTGTACTATTTGTTTTCTTTTCATCGGAGCCCGCGGAGTTTATTATCGTCGCTTACAAAGCGACCGCTCGTAAATAATAGTTTCAATTGCGCGGGATTAGAGGGCCCCGCGAATGATTCGACGTGCAGCGATGGCTTTTCGCGGTGTGTATTGTTGCGGTGCTTTGGAGGGAGGAGGGGACACACGTATATAAGCTGCTGACAAGCTGCGCGGGTTCATGATAATTTAGAGGCTTTTTCGACTCGTATAGATTTAGTGCTGCGGGTGTCTAATACACGCTGGATCGAAAATGTGCACTAAGACAATTTTACATTGGGTGATGTACTTACGTTCGTTGAGGATGGCTTAAAAACGGTATCGAGACTATGACTCACCTGAAACAAAAAACATTATGACTAATTAGATACATATGTTCGAATGTAAAACGAAAATAAGTGAATAAACACACAGTGATATTTGTCTTTCATTATTTATAAATGAAAATTATCAACACTGATATTTTCAGAATTTCAATACTGCGTATTAATTAATACTCGTTAAAAAATACAGCATTAAATTGAATAACTGCAATCGTAAAACGCATATAAACGTTTTAGATACAAATATTTTTTATCATGTGCAGCAGTTGAAAAAATTAAAATTTTTGCCCAACGACGACGAGAGCTGCTGTCCGTAAAATAAATGATAATTAAAATTTTTGTAGCGCGTATGTGCAGGACGATTACATATGCCATTATTACTAATGCAATTTATGAATATAATTTCAAGTGCTTAAGTGCAAAGGCGTACTGTGCAAACGCTTTGAGCACCCCCCTCCCCCTCCCCCTTCCCACAGAAGTAGCACATTGCATTTTCTCCATCAAGTGCTGACCCCCCCTATATTTGCGACAAAAATTTTCACGATTAAATAAATTTTTTGTAAATTTAAAATGCTCTCTCTCTATCTTTCCTTCTCTCGGTCTCTTTGTGTTTCGTGCACGCATGAAAAATCCTTTTGAGCGTGATAGTATATTCGCTGTCGTTTGTCAAATGGGTATAGAGAAGAGCCTTTGCAGACTTATTTTTGCCGAACGAGTTTATTCCATATACGGCAGCTAGAGAAAAGATGAAGCAAAAATGGATCTCGCTCTCTCTCCGTTTTCTTCTTATCCAACTCTAGTGTATACGAAAAATGTATGTATATGTACACTCGGTATTCTTTTTGCCGCGAAAACGGCGCCGCACTGTTAATAATATATAGCAATGCTTATGCATAAGATACAAAAATAACCCGAGCGAAGCGAATTGAAGATAACAAAAAAAAAGGAGCAGCAAATTTTATGCATATATATGTACAGATACTCTTTTTTTTCCGTTGCCGCCACTCAAATTTTCGGCGAACCGGTGGCGGTGGTGGTGGCGATGCGCGTCGACGGCGGCAACGGCAGCGGCAGCGCATATTCCTTTTGGCGAAATTGAAAAGCGGCATGAAGTCGTAAAACGTTTGGATTTCATAGGCGAGCCGAACACACAAGTCCAAAGCAAATGCGATAACATCGAGAGCACGTAATATTCTCAGGGATACGTTCCTATATGTATAGGAACACCTCTGTGTCTGTGTGTCTGTGTGGGTATGTGCGTATGCGAGGGTGCAGGCCGAACCGAGAGTTTCGCAAACCATTAGGTGCGAGCTCGGGAGATATGGCGACGGAAATTTAAAAATGTTCTTTGCATATTAGATTGGGGAGTGTGACTCGTCTTTTGGTGATTTATGCGTGATGAGGATAAGCGTCATTTGGACGAGCTTGTGCGAAACCGCAATTAAGCCAACCTAGTTTTTCCGATTCTTTTAAAATTCAGTATTATTCGGACGAATGAATCGCTCAAAGAATCCAAGCAATTCTAACTGCAGTGGTAGCACTGTGGGAGCTCTACTCCGTGACAAACGAAGCTTCATTCTGCGGCAACAAAAATCCTTACGACCTACAATCGAAATTATCGCGGCGCACATGTCCACTGAAGAAGGTGCACGACCGATCAGCAGCAGCATCAGCTCTCGATGACTACAGGCCTTTGCAATATCCCAGTCACCGGATACGAATATATACACGTACACACACATATATATACACAACGCATGTGGGCATATAGTGCAGGAAGGCTGGAAAGCGCGGGGCCGTATAGGCAAGAGAAGAGAAGAGGATCATATAGAGAGCAAGATAGCGAGGGAGAGAGCGAGAAGGAGAACCGAGGTAGCAGCAGCCGCTGGCTTCGCTCCAAACGGCCTCGTCTCTCGCCTCCGTCTACCTGGCTATGCAGTAGCAGCAGCGGCAGTAGCAGCAGCGGCAGTAGCAGCGGCAGTAGCGGTACCGATGACCGGTGGTATGAGGAGACCGCGATATTGCGTTTGTGGCGTTTGCCCTCCCTCTCCCTTCCTCTCTCTCTCTCTGGCCTTCTATATAATCTAGACTCTAGTCTGCCTTCCTGCCTGCCTGCCTGCCTACATCGACGACCCGAAGAATATATCCTACTCTCTGTGTCTGTGTGTGTGTGTGTGTGTGCAGGTTGTGGAATACACGCGAGTGCGTGGTATATGCAACCGCCTCGTTTGTAGTGGCGACGCCGGGTTAGGGACTCGTTCGCGCGGAATGACGTTAATGAGGGCGGAGTCCAAGGCGCGCGCGTGTATAATTGCCAGGGCCTGTACGCTGTATATACGCTTAGCCTGGTGAGAAATGCGAGATTTCGCGATCTAGCTTGACAGCTGAACCAGGAGCTTTCTTCCTATGATGCTTTTGGTATAGCTCTGTTGTTGTATTGGTGTAACCGATGTTTGTATAGGGGTAAATGCGGGGGCTTGAGGTTGTTAATTAAGTTTGAAAGTTCAGAGATTAGAGATAGAGGAAATAAGCGTTATATGAATGAGCGGAAAATGAAAATTTAATTGTTGTTTAGATGCTTTATACCGATGGTACGGCCATTTAAAACTACAATAGAAAGAAGAAATTGTGAACAAAGTGTGTACAGATTACTTCATTATCTAAACGCGAAGGGAGCAAGTGCACAGCGAGCGATAAAAATAATTGAATTTTTTAAATCTTAAATGCTCTCGCGCTCGATAACATGTATATACTATGCTTGCATTCAAGTTAAGTTTAGAAGTTAAGGCTTTAATGTTGCCTCTTCCACCGCTTGTGCCAAAGTAAAATTCAAGCGTGCAGCGCGGAGTTTTTTTTTGTACAATTGCCAGCTTAAGCAAGTTTAATTAAAAATAATAAGTAGAAAGTAAATAATACAAAGTGAAAGGAACGAGGAACATACAAAAAAAAAGTAAGGAAGGGGAATTGCCCACGATGTAAAGGCGCGCGCAAGTTTTAGCGGAAAGCAAACAAAAAAAAATCGCAAGCAAGGAGTTGGTCGTAAAAGTTGGGATGTCGCAGTTATAATCCGAGCAAACACTTGATGCTCTCGTGGCTCAAACAGCGGCGGCAGCGGCGACCTCCCCAGGATGTATCCAAAATGACATCGAGAAACAAAAGTACACAAGCCATTAACTCTTACTTCTACGATGCGAGCTATAGAGCTGCACGACTTTGCGGCAATAAATGTTTCCTCACTTTTATGCCGCGCGGCTATCCTCACCCGCCCCCTACAGCCGCCTATTCCCCATTCCCGCAACAAAAAGAGCAGCCGCGCGCGAGAAAATTGCATTTTTATATAATTTCAGTATATCACACAAAAGTCATATTTCTCGGCACGAGGTCTGGAAAATTTTATTACCGTTTGTCAATGTCCCTTAGATCGGGCGCAGATCCTTTAAGCTTTTCTCCACGCAGACACGTCAGCACGAATAAAGCATCGAAAAAAATTCCCACCGCGATTTATCGCCAACGGTACATTAATACGTCCAAAATTATATGGGGCTATAATAATCGTGAGATGGCGATTTATAACGTACTTTACGTGTAATTATCGCGAGTAGAGCCGTGCGTGTATGTGCGCGCGTGTCGAGATATTCTTATGAAAGTAATCTTGGCAAAATTATAATATGCCCGGTAAACAAAATGAATGAATCACTTAACAATGGGTACGTTTTCCTTTTGCTCGCGCTAGCTGATCGTTTGACAAAAAAAAACGTATATTCAGCTGTCTATGAAATTACAAAATTTATGACTACTGTATACACAGTGTAGTACACTAAAACCGAGAATGAATGGACCATTCTGCCGACGTGGTTAACTTTCTCTCCACAAAATCGTAATTGACGAAATAAAAATAGAAAAGTTTCTATTATGATGGTATAAGACGCTAATATTTTCTTTTATGTATACCTTCGTTCAGTAATTATGAAGCTCGACTTCATTGTATAAAATTAAAACACTGTAATACCGATTCCCTGCAAAACTGTACAATAAAGCATCAACAAAATTTAGCTAATAACTCGCTGCACCTTATTATCCTTTAATAAAAAAATATTTCATCAGAAACCATATATATTTCCAAAGTAAAGCAGCTTCCATATTCATATACAAGACGCCGCGTGCATATAAGCCGCCCTCAGCGCAAATTCCAGCAGCACAAAGCCGGGAAACAGCGAAATCTCCGACAACAGCAGCAGCAGCGGCAGCAGCAGTAGCAACAACGAACGAACTAACGCGGCGGGCCACTTGTAAGTGCAAGCCCGGAAATCAAACGCCCTAACGAAACGATCCATTCCCTGCAGGAATCGCCAACTAACGAATCTCGAGAATCCCGTGCGCCCACACACACATAGAGAGCGAGAGAGAGAGAGAGAGAGAGAGAGAAAATAGGGTAACGCAACGCGAGCCGATAATCGACACAGCAGCGGCAGCGACAACAGACGGCGCTGCAACTTGCCGAGGCGCCGCACATGCATTATACAAACATATCCGGGGCCCGCTGGACATTATACGATACGGCGGCGAGCTCGGCTACTCTGGCGCCGCCGCGCGCAACTTGTCGCATTACGCACTATAGGGTCAGCTGCACACGTGTAAGAGAGCACCCACTGGTAGCGGCCGCAGAGAGAGAGAGAGAGAGAGAGAGAGAGAGAGACTCTCGCTGTTTGGAATTTCGTCGCGGTCGGAGCGCCAATTACTGGTACGACATCCGACCGCGCGCGCATACACACACGCGCGCGCGCCTGCTCACGCATATGGGTATAAGGGTGGACCACCCGGTGACCGCTCGCCGCGAATGTCAATCGATCCCCGGGGAGAATCGGCCGCAGAGCCATAGAGAGAGAGAGAGAGAGAGAGAGGGAGGGATGCAGGATTCCGTGCGATTTTGGCATTTCGCTCTCGCTCTTTCTCGCATGCTGCTGCTGCTGCTTTGAGGTTCGACGTTGCTGAAGGGACGATGGCGTCTTTTGATTTCATATATCGACTGCTTTCGTGTGTTATATAATGTGCAGGCGACTTTCATCGATCTCCGCATGTGTGTGCGTGAATGCGGAGTCTATATATGTGCTGGATAAAGAGGAACGTGCGGGAACGAGAATAACGGAGTGATTATACCTATTCGCAGCGATGCGAATGCAATGAATATTATAGACTGCGTTTAACGTATTGAAATATCGAGTGGAATTATTTATTCCAGGTTATTGACAGGGGATCGATATCGCAATTAAAAAGAAATGCGATTATTTTCGCGTTATTTTCACTAGCCACGGTTTGCCTTTGTACACTGCCGCCGAGAGATATATATCCCTTCTTTATAATTATTTTTCGAGAGTGCACGTGCAGAGAGAAAAAAAAATACACATTTCTCTCTCGGCTCAGTGGTGCAATACAGTTGACAGCGTTAACCCACAAATGCGGCCGCCCTACCCCCGCCCCAACTTTTTTGTACGTTTGGCCTCTCGCGGAGAGAAGAGGAAGTAAAAAAAAATAGTCCATATCGAGTAGTCCTCTCTCTTGTGCATTCACAATCGCAGGGATTATGCCTCGGGCCAAACTCATTACGCACATTGTTCCCTTTGCACACGCTCAAGCACCGCGGACCCATAAATCCGCTATTCCAAGCTCCGCTGCTGCTGCCGCGCAAGATTCGCTAAATCACACAGATTTGATGATACCTATCTCTTTTTTTTTTATTTTCAACAGAGAGAAAGAGATTATTTCTTTTTTTTTCCCTCTTCTGCTCTATTATGTGTATAGATTTCACGCAGCGATGACGAAAAATTCCACCGTCACACAAAAGCGGATTTCTTTGTTTGTGTGCACGTTTGTTTGTCGGCGCAGCCCTTCATCCCGTCGCCTGCAGCAACAATAAGACACTTTGACGAGTCCGAGCTTTCCTGTCATTATCTCTGCTTTTTTTCTATCTCGGTACCGCGCGCAAAAGCCACTTTTAGATTTTCCAGAGTCGAGTTTATTAATGCCATTCTATCCTTTGTTTCTGGCGTTTGTCGAGAGAGTGTGTACGCGAGCGGAACGTCTGGAGAAATCTGATTAAAGAATTAGCTATTTACAAGAGTAAAAGTATTCACGAACGTGCTCGTTAATATTTGGATAAATAATTACCGTGACGGACGAACTTGCTCATGTATATTATTGATTCGGAATCGCGCGCACGTGTCGTCGTCGCTGAAATAGAAATGAGGAGCTGCGGCCACTGCACGAGGAGCGAGGGCAAAAAAAAAGTGTCCGATGGCCATCGCGCGAGTGCGGATCGAGCGAGTCCTTTGTCTTTAGGAGTAAGGGGAAAAAAACGTGGAAGCGACGCGTGTGTGGTTCAGCGACCTGGATTATGACGTCGTGATCGGGGATTATAAAATCTAGGCGGAGGCGCATTGCTTTCTTATATATACGTGCAAGCTCGTGTCTTCGACCACTTGTGCCTTTTTTACCGCGCGCACGTACCCCTTTCTTTTTTCTCCAAGTGCTGCTATAACGTGGATGCAGGAGCTGACACGGGAAGTTGCGTTCCGAGGAGAAGATTAAATGAAGTTAATATGTATATAGGCTGTAATGAAGTGTGCAGCCGATTTATATACTCGTTCGTAATTTTTTTATCGTTTTGTTACTGAAAAGCTGTGAATCCGAGAGGGTTATTGTGATTTTAAGGTATTACTATGTGTAATCTACGTTTTTGCAGACGAACTTTGTGAGAGCTTTGGCTTAAGTAAATCGAAATGTAAAACTTGAATAAAAATATAATAGGCTTTGATCATAATTATTCGTAATGCGATTATTACGAATTTATAACTAATGTTTCAGTCTGAACTTGGTTATTTTTATAACGGATAACTCGCGCATTTTCCGATATAATAAACCTTATAATTACAAAAATTTTCAATATAACGATGTACTGTCCATTTTCTCTTAACGGATACTTTTTTAAAGCTCATCCGTTATGGTAAAGCGCTCACAGTCGCGCAAAGTATAAATATTATAACAATTTACCAATATAATAATTAAATAATATCAGCGAATAATAATAGCAATGGAATTAATAGCAACGTAATACTTTTACCCTCGTTTCGGAGAAAAAGTTCGATATCGAAGGTTTAAAAGCTTCATTTTCTATATTTTTACTTTAAATATATATCTTGGCGGGATCTTTGCTGTCCCATATATTTAGTTTGTGTCATATTTAGGGATCTCCAAGGAAGAAACTTCATATACACCAGAAAACAACCTCAGCCTTTTTCCTTGAATTACTTTGCGTAGATATGCGCATATTATTCAAATAAAGTGTATAAAATATATTAACGATTTGACTTTCAAAGTTGGCCGTTTTTTGTCGCCCATGAGAGATCGCGCGCGCGCAATCGATATACTCTAATATTGTGTGCCACCAAAATAATGTTTCAAATCTTTCCTAAAGTATACAAGAATGACGTCAACTATATTTATCTAACATACGATACGATTGTTCGTTAAAATAGAATTAAGATCATGCGATATTAAACAATGCTGTCCATTAAACAAAGGAGATCGTTATTCGGTACCGAGGTATCGATTGCTCGGATACTCCGAGTAATATATCTCTAGCGGCTAAAGTATTTCTGGAATCGTAAAAATACAGGCGAAGGGAAAAAAAGCGCGCTCAATCGAGCTTCCGCTTCCTCTCGCGTCAACTCGACATCTGAGAAAACAATGAAATTCCGATAATCCATACGGATTTGTCAGAGGTTCAAACACCGCGGCGGGATGAGGAAAAATCATCAAGAGCGAAAGTATGCGCAACAGTTTAGAGGGCCAATAGCGCAAAGCACAAAGCATCGCAGGGTTTTGACACACGACTTCGCCTGAACGCTAGTAGCGCCAGTCACCGAAAGCACCTAACTCGTGTGTGTGTGTGTGTGTGTGTGCCCTAGACTCCTCGTCCTGCTGCTGCCGCTTCTATCGCGCCATCTTCCAAATGGGACTTCTTGTTTCCAAATGGTCTATACAGTCATGCGATTCTCAAATCTCTCTCTCTCTCTCTCTCTCTCTCTCTCTCTCTCTCTGTCTCTTTATACGTGCAATATATGTGTGTGCGTATGTGCAGAGTGTAACAGTTACATTTAACGCCGAACTAGGAGAATCTCGGGACTTGAGATGAGACGGTGTCGCGTTGCCGCAACAACAACGACGAGCTTTGTACGACTGGGAGCGATTTTCCCGACTGTTCATTTCGCGAGCTTAGGGTTTCAAAAACGTCAGCGTGGAATTTAGATGCTCCAAAGACTGCGTTGGATAGTCAAAAGTTAGGAAATATTCAATTTTCGAATGGGCCAGAGTTTCGACGCAGTTCTTGACAGCGGATTTTCCGTTTTGTAAAACAATGGGGCTAACACTTAACAATTAACATTTTGAATTTCAGAGATAAATATTTAGCGAAATACTGAATATGTGGAATTAACGAATTAATTATTTATATTATAAAATTTTCATAAATTTTATAAAGCTGTATATGTGCATTCAAAACTGGATCATTCTCTTTGCAAAAGTTTTCGCTATCGAATAGCGACATATACATATAGAAACTCTTTTCAAGCCTTATCTCACCCATCCAATATTCCAAAGACCTACTTTGAAATTTCAATACTCCCGTTAATCGTCCCGCGGGCACTAACTGTGCTCAGTCACACGTTCGGCGCTGAAAACAAGATTTCTAATCCTCGCCAAATCCGGAGTTGAAAATTCGCAACTTCCGTATACTGCGCGCACAGAAAGAGAGATAGAGAGAGAGAGAGAGAGATTCGAAATGAGCACCCGTAAAATCGGCCTCTGCCTCGTCCGATAATACTTTTACGAGGGCTACACTTGGATCGTTGCGCTCGCTTTAAACGCGGGCTAAAGGAAACGCGGATTACACTTATCGAGAGCCCAGCGCTGAATGGCAAGTTTGTGTGCGTGGGTGTACTTTTAAAGCGCGCGCCCAGCGTCACGATAACCAAGTTCTATCTTTCTCTCGCTCTCTCGCCGCCCTTTTTTTTCGGCTTATCGGCCAGTTGATTCGGACCTTTTCTTTAAATCAGCTCTTTTACCTCTATAAAAGTCGGATATTTAAATCGCTAGAAATGTGCATATAACATAATACTTGGAAAATAATATTGGTGATTATTGACTGCTGCGTTGATTATACATGCGTTAATTGCCATTGTAAGCCTGAAATAAATGTTTTGTGAAACTTACTTTTAGTCGCGTTGTCATTTAATAAATTATATACATGAATCGTATATAAATGAACAATGATATTAAATTAAACTTTTTTACGCGTGATCGACGATTCTAATTGGAATTCGTCCATAATTCGTCCATAAATAAATACTTTACATCGGTGAATAAATGCTTGACTATATGTTTTAATATAGGTAGATCAAATATATTTGTTACATTGAAGTCCCTTTGGCATAAATAAATGCAGCAGATCAAAAAACTGGGTCAAAAGCTATGTAATTGTGTATAAACAATTGAAAAGCTGGCTTTATTTTGTGTAATCCTAATAATAATACGAACACATTATGAACCTCTTCCTCCGCGCTTTGCCAGACTATAAATTTGAAATCCCCTTGTATAATACACGCATATCACGGGCACATATTTGTCAAACTGCAACATAGGGTGGTGGCAGCGAATCATTCAATAATTCGCCCCGAACAAAAACCATAATAAACTGAAGCTCAAACGGCACGTAACTCCAATACATAAATACACAAAAAGGGTCTGGACTATATATTCCGTGTTAAACGTCGGCACAAAGGCGCACAATTTTGGTTTCGGTCCGTCAAAATCCGCCGCAACCAGATAGGAATTCACAATAGATTATCGCTCTATTTTTGTTCTTTTATACTTCCCAGCCGGTGCGAGATTAAGAGACATATCGGGTATAGGCACTTGGAGGTAGTAAAAAAGTTTATTTATTTAGTTGTTTGTTTGAGAGGGAGAGAAAGGTACAGGTGAAAAGAGGCGCCGCACGAAACGCGCGCGGGTGATACAGAAATAAATCTTTTTATGAGCGGAGCTGCGCTGCAGCAGCAGCAGCAGCAACGGCAGCCGAGCAACGGGGAAAGAAAGCTTAAAAGTTGACGCCACTCGAACGCGCCGCCTGGATTGCTTCCATTCGCTGCCGCTCCACGTTTTTCATCTTCCCACACCAGCTCTTTTTCTCAAGTTTTTAAGGGCTTTTCACGCCGCCGGCCGGGGCGCGCGCGCGCGAGCCATGATAAGCGCCAGTGAGAATTGCGGTATATGGATATCGTGCAGCGCACCGACGCGGTCCATTTAGCACGGCAGAGTGTACAACTTTTTCATCTTCTTCACGTATTCGCTTTAATTTTGCTGATAATCAAAAGCCAATTCTTTTTATCGAATTCTTCACAGTCTCGCATATAACATATATCTTTGCTTTTATACGTTGAGAATTGTTTTTCCGCATGATCTTCATAGCGCTGGCGCAATATTGCGAAAGGATATATAAGCTTTAAAAAAAGGCACTGCCGCGGCCCTAAATAAGAAAGTACTTCGATAGAGTGATGATTTAGACGAATGCCGAGGGTCTAACTATTTTTAGGGCACACCAGTTTCACCTTCTCAACGCGCATAAAGTTAAACATTTATGGATTGATTGCTCAGGTCTGGTAAATATATCGTAAAGGCGCGCCTTCCAATCATTTCATTTAATGGAAACTGACGTTTTCACGAGTAGGCACACAAACACGCACACACACACACGCGCACAGAGAGTGAGAGAGAGAGAGAGAGAGATAGGTAAGCATCGCGCGCTCGTCTCTCTCCCGACGCTTAAATTAAACAGCGTCGCATCGATTTACTTATTAACGGCGAGACACGTGCCCGCGCGGCTCGACTCGAGTTGAGCGTAATACGATCTCCGCTGCAGCAAAATAATTTGCCTTATCAACATATAGACTGGATCATAAATTTTAAATTTGTATTCAAATTTAAGTGCATCACTTTGTGTTTTATGTAGTATAATAAGATTATAACTCTTTAACATCGGTGTAGTATAAAAATGTGCGCAGGAACGAAGGCATCGCGAATCGATAAATATCAGCTTTTCACAAATTATATCAGGTGGCGGCGCGGGCATACGTGCAAAAACGTTTCAAATAATTCAACGGCACTCTTTCTTCGATTCCTGTCATAAGTCACGTCGACGCCTCGTGAAATTCGCTTCTCGATTTAGTCGCCGTTACTGCCTCACACCACCTGACTTCTATATATAAAGGAGACCTTTTATATGAACGGTAGGTTTGACAAAGGTACATGAACTGAAAATGTCTCGAAAAACTTTCGATAAAATGATACTTGACGCGGTGGTGTAGCTGTTATTTTTTGAAAATGAACTGAATTGCCTTATCACTGTTTGGAATAACAATTTTCAAAAGCTGAGGAACAAATCAAATCTACAAGGTAGCGTGTGATATATACTCTTTTAACTGTACAATACTATTTCGAAATTGAACAACTTTTTATGCTGTGGATTAAATGAAGATCAAACAAGATTTTCTCTGCGCTAAATTGAAAATTGGAAGTACATATTCCATTGCACCGATCGTTTGTCTGTAAATAATATATGATTTCGGAATGAGTGACTGCAACGCTCTGAAAGCGGTCGCAAGTAGTTTACTCGGCTCCACATTATAATCAATAATTACCTCACATTATATATCTATAGGAATTCAAAGTTTCTAAAAACTTGGCATTCCGCAATATTCACAACCGAATATGTGCATTCTTGATAAGCGATTACAATTAAAAATAAAACAATAAGTTATTGATACAGCATTTAAAATGAGTAACGAATAATGAGGCCTGCGCGATTAAAACGCGCCACCAATATCGTTCCGCGCACTCAGTCTTTTTCAGCCAGGGCCCTCAAAAATCGAAAGAGAGGGAAAGAGACAATGACAACAGTAATAATAACAACAATAATAATAATAGCAATAATAAGTACGACGGGTGTACAGTTGCAGGTGGGGGGGGGGCAAACGAGAAGAGGGACTCGGTAAGGATAAAATTGCATTAAGCCGTAGTGGGGAATGAGGTTTGATTATCCAGCGCCATAATTCAAGCCGATTCAGCGAAGGAGATTCAGCCTCGTCTGCGCGAAAATTGCCCGACTGCGTGAGAGCTTTATTCATACATATATACACACATACATACATGGCTGCGCAGGCGTATATATATGCAGACCGCAGTGCGGCTTTTATGTGCAAGCGCGCGGCCGGTGGTTAACGATGTATATAAGGGGTGGAAAGAGAGAGAGAGAGCGAAAGAGAGAGATAGAGAGAAGAACGATAACTTTATAAAAAGGACGTATTCGCGAGCAGTACGGTTTCTTATATATATTCTTCTTCGTCGTTCTCCTTCGTTCGTTCGGTAAACGATTTATTGCCATTCTTTCTCCGCTTGCACTCGCTCTCTCTCTCTCTGTCTATATTTCGCTGTATATAAAAGGAGAGCCTCGAGGTCGTAAGGGTCGCGTGTGCACTGAGCATTTCACGTCAATACCGAGCTGTGCCAAATTTAGGGTCCCAGCAATTTTGCAAGTCCTCATTGCGAAGACGAGATATCGAATTATCGAATAAGAGAGCGAATTCAAGTGCGTACACGTGCTCATCGATGCAGATCTATATTTATAAACAGTTCGCATACCGACTTCTTACAACAAGTGAAATATTTAAACTGACTATATTAGATATATGACTCGGGATCTTTTCTTGTTAAAGATGGATTCATTAAATATTAGCTACTAACACGGATATTTGGAGTTCTTTCGTCGAGTAACATCCTATAGACTTTAAAAATTTTATAAACGATTGTTATTAGGAGATGAAGGTATTAAAAATTTATTTTTCGAATAAAAAAGAAAATATATATAGAGAGAGAGAGCCATTTACAAGATCGAGAATTTTCCGATCGACATTATATATTATGTATGAAGTAACGATGGCGATAAAATTGGAAAGATTAGATTTTCAATTCGCAGAGCCAACATATCATTCGCTTCGGAATGCCCAATACACAAAGGGACCTTGGTATAACTTATATAGGATGAAGAAGAGAGAGAGAGAGAGAGAGAGAGAGAGAGAGAGAGAGGTGAGGGGGTGGGGCGGCAGCAGAAATTCCAGTACGCGAAGCTGGCGGAAAATTCGAGGACAAAAAAGGTTTATACGCGTGCGAGAGGAGAGAATTTATCCGGTGGAATCGTCATTTCTCGAATAATAGCGATGAAGGGCAAAAAGCGGGCGCGCGCTCGCTCGCCTGCCGGCCGTGCTGGTGTCTCCGGCGGATGTCCTCTGGGAACGGAGGGAAAAATAAGAGAGCGGGATAAAGAAAAATATCGGAACTCGGAGAGAGACAGAGAGAGAGAGCGAGAGATAGTCGCTGCGAGTGAGGGAATTGAACGCGACCGAGCTGGAGATTAACCGATGGATTATTTAAATGGGCGCTTCTGCTGTCTGGTCGATAGCGTGTATACCACTGTTATGTCTTGTACGCGAGTTAAGCAGATACTGCGCGGAGCACAGTTTTCGGAAAAGTAGACGGATTTTGGTCGTTCGTTTTTCCCTATTTAGCTGTGAGACTCGATTTTACATATATAAGTGTGTCGTTATGATGTTTGTATATGATTTCTACCACTTATTGGCAAACATCCAATATATTCATTTTACCAAGCTTTTAAACACACGAGATCAGTACAAAATGCTTCCAAGACATTAAGAAATTTAAAACGTTGCCGACTGGTTTTAGTCAACCACTGGGAATAAAAATAAAACGAAAAATTTCCTTAAACGACCATAAACGAGAAACCACGAAAATGATCTCGTCTCCTTTTTAAACTCAGTTCAGAGCTAAAAAAGCTGAAAATCAGGTTTGAAGGCCGCGCGCAGAGAGAAATTCGCTCTTCCAGCAATAAGGGGAATTGTAGAATTAGAAGCCCGAGTAGTGAGAAAAAGGAGTCTAGGAAAAAGAAAATTCGAGGCGGCGGGGGCAAAAAAAGAAGAAGAAAAGAAAAAGAACTGAGCAAGCGAAAGAGAGCGAGAAAGATGCAGGAGGTTAGATAGGCCGAGCGAGAGCAGGAGTGCGGCAGGAGAGGGTTGGTCGCGTACCGAGGCTATATTAAGCCACGTGACTGGAATGACGAGGAAAAGCTCCGGGGCTTGGCTCTACTACTACTACTACTATAACACTGCTGCTGCTGCTGCTGCTGTTACTACCGCTGCTGCTGCTGGGAAATTTCGTGTTTCCGATAGAAAGGCGAACGCGGAAGCGAGGCCGCGCCGGGGAAAACACGTCGATGTCCGTTATCTCGGGGCTGTGCGCGCGACGCTCAGAGCCGAGCAACACTTCGCTGCTATTCTTTCTCATCCGTATATATATCTGCGTGGCTCTGCACCTTCCTGCCACTTTACCTCGCTTATATAACTCTCATCTTTTTTCTTTTCTCTTCAACGCGCGACGACGACGACGAGGCTTCACGTGCATGCTGAACAGACTGACTACTCGCACACGCGGCGAGGTTTCTCGATAAAGTTCCTCTCTATAGCCGATCGAATATGATATTTTATCGGTATTTCCTCGTCATATGTCGCTTCCTCTCTCTTTCTCTCTCCCTCTCTCGCCTTCTTCTCTCTTTTTCTCGCCCCTCTGCAACTTAAACTTCTTAATACCGAGGAAACGGAGGCTTACGCAGGGACATGTGTATGATACCCAGACGCGCTAACGAACATGATGAAAATTCCTGTAGCGATTTGTGCGACGCTCGCTCTCTTGCCACTTTTTTTTCCTGCCGCCGCTCGCCTATTTCTCGGCCAACTCATCAAAGTTCGCGGAAGGTCGTATTCTTGGAAAAAAGTCGATCAAGCTGCTATACGCAATCGATTATTTTCTTTCTGTAATATCATCATTACAAATTACTCGGGAGCAGTTCTGTTAATAGTGTCAAAAAGAATTTTACACAATACACGAGATAGCGTTTGTCACATTTACCAAGTATAGAAATTCTAAACTGAAAAAAAAATTCAATGAATTGGAGTCATTGCGGATTACGTTTCCGCTTGTCAAGAGTGCTACGGATCAGTGGATATAACTGGAAATATAACAATGACTACTCGTTTTGTGCGCTCAAGTGTTCGATTAAGCAATCAATTTTCGATATCATGTAATCTGATAATCTAATTGTATAATCCTCAAAAAATGAGATTTTACGGATCGCGAATGCGAACGCGCGATAATTGAGAACTGCATTTTGAAGGGCTTACGATGTCGATGAATCTTTGACAGCTTGAAAAAACTTTTTATTTTACTGTACACTCGGCAGTCGATCACTTGGAAAAATCAAGGTATAAAATCTATTTCTAGGATTAAAGGAAATAATCAATTCGCTCGCGGAACGCTCGAGAAGGACTGGCGAAAGAAAAGTTTGCTCATTAGTTAACTATTCTTTATTTCCAGGTATCCGCTATTTAATAGGAGGTGAAAATATTTCAAACGCGTTCCAAGCCCTCTTTTTCGTCGCAAGTATATAATTAAACACTCGTCGCGATACAGCTGTAAGTCGACCGTATACATCTATAACAAGTGGAAAATCAATAATTAGAAGAAAAGTAAAGCTGCGGCAGGAAGAAGAAAATAGCGCGGGGGCAGCAGAGAGCAAGATAAAGTGGCACAAGAAAAGGGCGCGGAATAAGAACAGGTGAGCGCGCGATGGACGAGGGAGAGCTGCGAAACAGAAAGGGCAGGCGGCGCGCGAGCTGCTCTCGGAAGAAAAGTTCTCGGTCCGCGCCGGGTCGGCCAGCTTATAACGGCTGCGGCGGCATTTCGGCTCTGCTGTTAAGTGCGGAGCCTCATGGCAGAGAGAGAGAGAGAGAGAGAGAGAGAGAGAGAGAGAGAGAGAGTGAGTGAGCAGCTCAGCTAAGGCGCGCGCCGCGAAAAACGAGGAGAAGAGTGAAAGAGATAAAGTAAAGAGGTGCTGGTGCCGCGGGCCAGCGGTACTACTACAGTAGCAGTGTACAGTGCACAGCAGCAACGGTGCAAGAGGATCGTCGGAAGCTCGCACGCGTGATTTATTCCCTCGTTCGTCTTTTTCCACCTCTGCGCGCGCGCGATGCACACACACACACACACACACACACATGTATACAGGGGTGCGCGTATATACATGTACAAGCCGATTCCGAGAGAGCAGAGTTTTCTGCTTTGGGCGGAGAAAAAAAGGAGTAGGTAAGGATATACAGCAGCAGCGCCGTGAGCGCTGTAGAAAGACGAGAAGGGGGATATTAGTTATATGCGCGCGCGTCCGTGCAGTCGTTAGAGAAAGCTGCGCGCAGGTGCGTACCTTTTCCCTCATCTTTACGATTTTTCTCTCTCTCTGTCTCTTGCGAGGGCTGCTGGTGGTGCAAGAGAAAACGGAGAGCGAGAATGAGAAAAACTTTCTTACAGCAGAGGGCCTGGCCACGCGCTTCGCTTATTATTAATGCCCTCGTTATATATCATGTCGCGAGAGACCTTTTATATACGTCGCCGAGCTTCTCTCTCCCCCCTGTTCTCGCTCTTTTTCTCTCATTCCGACTCCGCCGTGTGGCTTCAACCCCCACCGCTTTGTTCCGCGACTCTTTAATACAGATTTGCAGGTGCAGCGGGTTGTCGTCGACGAGGCACATCGCGCCGGGTTCGCATCACATCGAATCTCTCGCGTGCAGAAGCGTAGTTCCATTCCGGAGCAGCTGCTCTGCACATACTGCACCCCCGCCTCCATGGGCAATCCGCACCCGCTAATGAAGGGAATTAATTCAAGCACGCGCGCGAGAGCCGAGAGTGAGAGAGGGAACTCGCGCGATATCATAATAACCACGTACGCGCGAGGCTGTTATTAAATACAAATGACGAAAGTCTGCCGTATAGCTAAGGCTGTATAATTGAAAAGTGCTGCGGCAGCACCGCCTTAGAAACGCTATGCCATACGCTGCCTTGCCGTCGCTCCAGTATAAGCAAAGGTTAGCACGTCCGCTTACAAGTAGTAACGGACGGCTCGTGTACGGCACCAGCCACGGAGCATCTCTCTCTCCTCACCCTTTCTTCTTTCTCTCTCTCTCTTTCTCTCTACTTGTTGCGGGAAATGAGATTTTGTACTTGTGTGTGTGTGTGTGTGCAGTACTATCGCGCGCTCGCGCGGAATCCCTCACACTAGTGCGTTTCTCGCTGATGCTGCTGCTGCTGCTGCAGCGCCGCATTTCATGGATTATTCATTAGGACGCGGGGTAATGGTCGCATTTGGAGCGAGACGAACCGTACGCGGCCAATTTATTTCGCAAATTTGACGCCGCGCTGATGCTGTAGTGCGTCGTGTATGAGTGTATGTGTATGTATGTATAGTAGCGGGATTTCTTGCGAGGGGTTTTTCGGGGATTAAGCGCGATCGGAATTGGATCGTGTGGCTGAGGTGTGTTTTATCGGTTTCCTTGTGTGCAGCCGACTGTGCGGCATTGGATTTTGTTTGGTTTCCTTGGGGCTGCGGTTGTTACTTTTCTGGATTAAAAGTTGACCTGATTCTTTAGCCTTTACATGCATTAAGCGTTAAGATTTTGAAGATTGTATCTTCAACTGGAATTATTCGTATATTTTTTAACATTTGTATTTGCTCTTTGTTGTGAACTTTCTCGATTGAGAAAGATTCGAAGCATTGGAGTTTTAAATCAGTTGTCGCCACAAAAAGCTACTCGTATTCTTGATCGAAGAAACGGAACGAAATATTAAAATTCTATAAAAATTTGGATATCGCGCACTAATTTTTCGGTAGAATTCATACGCTTTTATAAGGGATAAGACAAGAGCAAGAGAGAGAGAGAGAGAGAGAGAGATGAGCAGGAGGCGGAGATAAATAATGACGAACGAGCAGAGTCGATCCTCCGGAAATGAAGACTAAAGGCGGAGCGCAGTGAGAGAGTGCAAGACAGAGAGAGAGAGAGAGAGGGAAATCGCTTCTTGCGAACGCGAGCGCAGATAATTAATTCCGATTAATTCTAGGGGCTGGAAATCGCGCTCACGGACCTCCGCACGACACGATAACGAATCTCGTAAATTTATTCAAATTGAGGGCGGGTGCACTTGCGTGTATTCTCCCCCTCCCTCCTCTTCCCTGCCGCTCTCGCTCTCTCTTAGACTCTATCTATCTGCTTGCGCGCAAAGCTTTTATACTAAAGAGAGAAGATTTACGACTTGGAAATTGATCGATTGCAGGCCAAGCTGAATTCGCCTCGCTCGCTCTCGCGCGCGTCAACGATAATGAACAATAATTATGATGTTGGACTCGGAGCGCGATTCGTGTTTTACACCAGTCAGACAAAAAGGCAACGAGCGAAAAATGAGATATATATATATATATATACTGGTGTTAATTCGGGACACGTGATTCGATTGAGCTGAGCATGCACGGATATGATTATTAGCGTGTTTATCGTTACATAATATAACGACGGGAAAGTGCCTTTTGCAATTTCAGAACGTACAGTATTACGAGAGCGAAATGAAAGGTGAAAAGACGCTTCCTCGATATTGCAGGAAAGAAAAAAACAAAAGCATTTTTAATCAGTGTCGCGAGGAGACAAATGCAGTCCCTGACATTGAGAGACGTAAATCGATGAGGCGCGTAAATTGATAATGACGGGAGCGACGCGCCGCGCGACGAGGTCTGCAGCCGCCCGCCGCTGAACGTAACTCCCTTGCACGGAAATTCGCCGCCGTGGGGCCTTTATTAATGGAAGCATTTATGAATTTTGCGCCCTTCGATTCGTCGGCAAATTTATGCCGATGCAGACCACTGACTCGCTTCAATTTACCATATTTACACGCGATTGATGAGTTAAAATCGACAGTGATAATAATCAGTTATTGCGCGAGGGAAATAATATAAATCAGAAATATATAAAACTACGAAAATAGAGCGAAATCTTTATACGCAGGTACACACGCGGGTCTGCGCAGCTTAACGACCGCATCCCCTATTCTCATCGATAAAGTTCCTCACGAGTTTTGTACAAAGGTGTATAAAAAAAAGAGGGAAGGAGAGCCACGTTTCTTCTCCTACTTCATGAGCTGCTCGCCGCCATCCGCTCGAGCCTTTTATCCGTGTCGAATCATCGAAACGCATTTACGATTCTCCTCGAGCCCATCCAATCGTGTGTGTGTGTGTGTGTGAGTGTGTGTGTGTG
>UELV01173695.1:0-31478 GCA_900490015.1 Megastigmus stigmatizans | reverse complement strand
AGAGAGAGAGAGAGAGAGAGAGAGAGGCCGTATGGCAAGAGTCAGCCACTCGAATGCAATTCTCGAGGGCTTATTGCGATTCTGCCCCGGGACCACGACTAGACGACCTCACTCGCCTCTTCCCTTCCTCTCTCTCACACTCTATTTACTCTGCCTCGCGCTCTTTATCTCTCCTGTCTTTTCCCTTCTACTCTATTTCTTCGCGTGCTGCCAATATCTAATGGTAAACTTTACCTTTTTTTTTAGCTTTGCGAAATTGCTGCTGCTCGACTTGGTTTTTGTAACTGTAAGCCGCGCTCGAATCAAATTTTTGGTGAAAAGGACATCGCTAATTGTTCGAGCTTTACTATTACGCGATTTTCGAAGTATCGAAGAGGCACGGCAACAAAAGCTGTAGTTGTAGCGATTAATCAAAGTATAATATATTATAGGAAACTCTTCTCCAGAGTTAACCTGCTAACCGCATTACGAACGGCAAAAGAGATGATCCGCCGCAATTCGCGGCGTCCGGATTAACCTGCACATCGTCGTCGGGCAAACAAATGTTTCCACTGGCGGAATTTCATTATACAGTCAGCAGCATTTTACCATAAGACTTATGGGCGAGCGGTGGTGACCGCGTAATTCAAAAAACTGCAGCGTCTGAAAAGTAGCGCGCGCTCGCGGAAAGAAAGAAGATCGGTCGTCGCTCCCCCGCGGCGTGCGGAAAAATTATGTCGCGGCGGGGTATAAATCGTTGCGCTCCCTCTCTCTATTACCAGTCCGGAATCTTTCTCCATTACATCCATTCCCTAAACATTTTTTGGCTTGCAGCATAAGACAGAGAGGAAGACAAGGAGGATTGACGTCGGGGAAGAATATAGTCGCGCGCGGCGAAATTCCTGCCAAAAAGAATCTCGCTTGGCGAAGCACGAGTGGCCTTTTGTCTCTTGGCACATGCCTCCTGCTCTTCGTTCGCTACTATACTTCTCTTTTTATATGCAAGAAAAGTATGCGAGAAATCGGATGCCATATTGCCTCCCAGATTGAATTTCGCGACGTGCACAAAAAAAGGGGAGGGGGAGGAAGAGGCCAATGTCCTCTACCTTGTTCCCCTCACTCTCTCTCTCTCTCTCTTTACATGGAAAAATCAGAATTTATTTTAATCGAAGTGCGAGTGGCGCGCGCGACTCTCACGCCTAGTGCTCTGATTGAATTGAAATTCACGGGGGGAAGAAAAGTCGCCGGGACGGTTCCGCCACCGCTGCCGTTGGATTGCTCGAGCGCATATTGAATGATTTTTAGATTCCGGAATAATGGCCGGGCGTGCGATTGAAAATTTGAGGGAGTCCTCCCCTCTCGCCTTCTATGGTTATATACCGAAGGCTCTACTGTAAGCAGTTTGCGAATTACGAATTGCGCTCGGATTATTCCAGCGAAAAATTTACTTTTAATCAAATATCGATGCGCTAAAGAATAGTTCGTTGTAAACCTTAAATTGCGCTTGGTTATCGGCCGATGGTAGGCAGATTTTAATTTACCTCTCTGCAGCGGAATCATGAATAGAGCATCTCCCTTATTGTTCCTTTTCCGCTGAGCCAGATCCGTTCAAATCTAGGGTATAAATGTTAAATTTTTCAGCTGCACCCACTTTCATCCACGAAATATGATTTTAACAATCCTCCACTTTAACCATTCCCCGTTTTCGCTCTCTCAAACGCAAAGTAATTCTAATTAAGCCGGAGATTTATACGTTTTAATTAACGGACATGTATAGCCAACTCTTTCTCTTAAGATTATGCTTTGCGTGGATATCGCGCGCCAAGGTATATTCATTAAGACAAAAATCTGAAAATGACGCTTTGTATAATTTTAATCAAACTCGCGGAGCTTATTTCCCAACCGTTTCATCCTTATACTCACCTAACATTTGCAGGATTATACGCCCACAGGATTACATTAAAAAAAAATATGCTTATTATACACACATTTGTCTGATAATAATTGATAGGATAGAAATTGCATGAAGGAATTATTGTGAAGAAAAAAAAAAGATGGACTCACCTGTATCCGAAAGTGTTTGCAGAGCGGCTTGTAGGCGTTGGTACCGCAGGTCATGAAGCGATCGGGTCCTAGTCTGCCGAAGACCCTCACATAATTTTGGCACGTGTCCTTGTCGCCGCCCTTCAAGTAGCAGAGCTCCTGGTGCGCGTCGCTGCTCGCCCATTGTAGCCTCTGCAAGAAACGAACAAGAGAACGAAACCATTAATCCAAGAGAGAAGGAAAAGTAAAAAAAAAGGGAAAAAGGGGAAAAAGGGGCGATTATCGGTCGTGTTTCCGAGGACACTGGCGCGCGTTATGTATATATTTTTCTCTCCGCTCGCTCTTTCTCGTATACACGGGTAAAGGAGAGAGAGAGAGAGAGAAAGAAAACGCAGTGGGGGGCAGCAGCAGCGACACTCGGCATAGGAAAAGCGAGAGGCAAAGAAAAGATCTCATACATAATTCAAAGCTAAGAACTTGCCAAACAAACAAATAGCAAAAGTGCCTCGCAGGAAATGAGAAATTCCGCCGGGAAATGCGACTCTGCTCTTTTAAGTCTTCCTCCCTCTGCTTCTTCTTTTTCGCGTTTTTTTTTACCCCAGCTCCCTCCTTACCCCGCCCCACCCCCCTGCCGCGATCACTCGCGCGCGTGTCGCCTTGTGTTTCTCGCTGAGCGCAGAAAGGAAATATATATACAAGCCGAAGGAAAAAAGATGCCTCGACGCCGCCGCGGCTTCTTTCTTTCCTTTTATTTTTCTTGCTGGCTCTCGTTCCTTTGCCTCCACCATCCTGTGTCCCAAGCTTTCGGCGTACATCGGCCGATTAAACTCGAGGGGTCGAGAGGCTACTGTGCTTTGATAGTCGGCGCCTCTCGATAAGGGAATTCGTCTCTCTTTCTTGTGTATATATACGTATGCCGTGGAAATCGAGCGCGCGCAAAGTCGGCAACAGCAGCCGTAGCACAATGAAGGCTGCCAGGGGATAAAGAAAGGAGTTGGAAATAGATAAAATAGAAAGTGGATACGGGAGGGGGGCGGCGAGAGCCTGTGGAAGGCGAAGAAAAATAATGAGAATAAAGGAGAAGGTCTGATAAGGTGCGCCGACGGCTTGAGCGCGGCTGCGGAATAGCCAAGGAGGCTGGGAGATTCCGGGCAGACCGACCGTGCGGCCGTGGAAAACTTTCCCTCTCTCTCTTTCCCCTCTTTCTTTTCATCTTCATCTATCAGTTTTGCGGGGCGGGCTAAGCCAACTTTCTTTTCCGTTGATAGGCTTTTTTTTAAATGACTTTTTCGTTAGTTCGGGAGCCGCGTGCTCTCTCTTTACTTCTTGTTTGCATTGTTTTTTAGTTAACGTGCAAACACGCTGCTGCACAGTGGAATGCTACTGCTTACAAAGCTGCTTTGTCATACTTTGGTCTAACATTTTCCGCGCGTATAATAAGCAGAAACTTCTTTGAAAATTATTCTCAATTAAAGGCTTAGCATTAAGTTAATGATACTGTTCTGTCTAAGTCGAAAAAAAGGGACAATTATACTTCAAAAGTATTTTATGTGTCACATTAATTAGCAAGACTACTTTTTTCCCTACTTTTTTTGCAAGCGCGGATCATCACTTATGTTGATACTCAAATTGCATTACAGTCAAAAATTCATACTGAAAAAGTTCACTCGAGATTCATCTCCAAATCTTTGAAATCCATCCAAACTTTTCATTTTTCCTTTTTCATCGTTAATATATTTTTTCACTCTCCGCGTGGAGAGCGAAAAAAAAGCGAAGCAAACCGCGAGTACAGTATATTATTATCGAATTGTCGCTGCAACAAAGATACGCATAAAAAACAAAGGAATCGTCAAACTGATAGTGGCGGCAAAAAGGAAGAGAAAAAAAAAACTTCGCGAATACGCGCTATAAAACAAAATTTCCAACGAGAGCATCGCCTCTTGACTGCCGCAGTTTTCACGCGCATTCGTACATACACATGCGACACTCGTTTCTTTTTACCTGACTCGGGAAATTCGTCGCGCTGCACACACCGCGCGCGGCTGCCTCGTAAAAGTCAAAAACGCATCGTCAAAGGAACTGTGTGGGACGCAAGCGCACGTGCGCGAGCGTCTCTCGACGCGATTCGTGCAAAATAAAAAAAGAGAAGAGAGAAAGAGAGAGAGAGAGAGTAAAAAAACGAAAGCAGAGGAGGAGGAGGGAAGTAAAAGAGCTCGCGTGTGCGCGTCGGCGCGCGTGATTCAGCGGAAATGCTGTAGCGCGCGGCGCGCGTGCAACAGCCTCTGTTGAGCTTTATCCCCCCCTCCACTCCTTCCACCCTCTCGTCTGCACCCTTCTCTCGTATCTCCTTCTTCGCTCCATTCGTCGCTCGACTTTTTGTTCTAATTAGAATACGAGGAAGAAGAGAGGAGGGGGAGGGCAAAACTTTCGGCCGCAAAATCGCTGTGAATATTCATCGAGTAATAACGGACGGGAGTTTTTGGGCATAGGAGTAATGCGCGCGCAAGCCGAGTTTTCGCTGAAGCCGGTATGGCGTAGCTTTAAACCGACCTCAGATAAAGAGAGGAAGCGAGACAGAGAGGGAGAGAGGAAGATATAGGATAAAGTCGAGTTGGATGTTAAGGGGGAAAGGGGGACTTTCCTCGGGCTTGCGGCTTCGAAAGCTTCTGTTTCCTCTAACCTCGTCCTGGATCTACGACTTTGCCGAGACAGTTTATATATAATATAGATGCAGAGCGTTGCATTCTATATGGATGCAGACGTACAAGGCTGCTCCAACCAGAGAGACTGCGAGAGAAAGAGAGAGTGAGACAGCTGCAAGCACAGTGATCTGCGCTTAAGCCATCTGACGTTTCTATGATTTTCCGCGGTGGACGAGTTGCCGCTGCTGCTTCTGCTGCTCTACGTGTGCATAGTCACTTATGCCAACTTTGCCACGCTCGAGTTGTGCGTCTGTGTATATATACTGACACCCTTCGAACCGCGCAGGAAGCACGAGAAATTTCATATAAAAGTTGAACGGGTAGTTTTTATAATTTCGTTCGAGAAAATTTGAATATTGCCCGTGCAGATGCTTTCGTGTGGACTCGTATTTTATACTTGATATAGTCATGTTTCGCTTGCGGATAATTGACGGCTTTTGTTAAAATTCAGCGCGACTGCGTTGAAACTATGAAGATTAAGAATTGTAAAGTAGGCCGTAAGGTGTACGAGGTGTCCGACCGTATCCTCTACCTTAACTACTTACACGCGAGAGCGCCGTGAATTTTTCTAAAAAGAAAAAAGAAATGAGCTTTCAAAATTTCGCGCTCGAGGCTTCTAATTTGCATAAATGAATTTTGAACGCGGCGCGCGTCCTTTAAAGATCGGTATCGCGGCTCAATTTTTGCCCGCACCGCGAATATTAAATTTTACCGATAAATATTCATGCACACTTCTGCTTTAGCGCGTACATACACGAAAAAAAAAATCCAAATTCATTTTAGCCATCAAAATGATACATTTCATAACTACTAAAGCTCCATTTATAACCTCTAAATGCGTTTACTAGCTCCGGCTATATAGCATTGCCGGTCCACAAATTCACGAGAACATAGAGACGTGGTGCTTTCGAAAAAATTTTCATCCCACCACAATAGCGCAAAAGTTATCGTCAGCCGTGCAAAGTATCGAAATAATTTGCCGGCGGCCTGGACGAGCGACAAGAGTTTAATTACGCGCGACGAAAGGTCATAAACTATATACGCTCATCCACCGCGCGATGCACATGCAAATATTCGACAAAAAACCTCTGAAAGTTTTTCAACTCGCCCGGCGGGCCTCCGCATATATACGACTATACCACCCGTTCCATCACACTCCTCTTCTATTTTCTTTTTTTTTTTCTTTTTTTGTTAGACGTACACACACGCGGGACAATTAAATCGCCTCTCCACTTTCCCGCTCGTATGACAAAACCAATCTCGCGCGCGTGGAGCGCTACTATACGGGCAAACTGCAGGCGTCGTGGCGCGCGCAACAAAAACACCTTATATAGGTCAAAGTTTCTCGTGGTTTTATTGAAAAACTAACGCTCGCGCGAGTGTAAGGCCGCAAGGACAAAAGCCATGGCGTCGCGCTGCGTCGCGGCTTTATGCCCCGGCCCCCTCGTCACATTTATATAATGCGAATGAGCGGAGGTGAGTGTCTGCGCCCCGACGAAGAGGGAGAGAGAGAGAGACAATTATACTCTACGCTCTCCGTCTATATATATATTTTTTTTGCCAACTTAGCTTTACCCTCCTTAAGCGAGTGGGAGAAAGCGGAGAAGAAGGATACTTTTCGGGGAAAATTTCACTTCTCTCAGCGCGGTATTAAACGCGTGTATATATATGTATATGTTGGAGTGGTTGGGTATAGGAGACGTGGTAGAGAGCTGTTCTCCGCGGGCTTGATAATTGAGTGCCGCACATTCCCGAATACCTCTTTGACTGCTTTAAAGCGACTTTGTAGCTTATGAGTGCGCTTCAATTGCATGGACGTGTACTCGCTTCTCCTTATTCCTCTTCTTATTTTTCACCGCTTTAACGAGTTCTCTCATATCGGAATTCGAGGCAATTATTGCGATAGAACGCTACTACGAGTCGACACTGGCCTTTTCGTGCAGTTTATCAATCAGAGTATAAGAGTGGTTTCTTTATGCGCATTAAATGAGGATTGCAAAATAAAATAACGATTTGTATTATATGATTTCTTATACATATATAGCTTTGCTGGCGAACGATCAGCGCTTACTTTGATTAGATTGCATTTTCTTTGAGCAAATAGACTCTATTTGCGCACATATAGAGATGCGTGCGATGCAAAATCCAGGTTAATATGAAAAAGGAAGCCACGTGCAAGCGTGGCGCAAATCTCATCGTTGCAGCCGAGGACCGATGACACATCCCTCATGACACAGTTTCTCGTCCTCCTGCGCGTAGGTGCACCTGCACAGCTCTTATAGAGCAACTCGGATAGCAGTAGCAACATCTCAACAAGTTTTTCTACTCCCCGAGTAATGCCAAGTGATCATCGCGCCTACTCGAGCGTGTATATATAGATATGCGAAATGCTCGCTGGCAGACAAGGCAAGGAGCAGTAAACTCTCTCTCACTTGCTCCTTCAAAATATATATACGAGTTGCTGCGCGTACACTTTACTCGCTCACACAGCTCTCTCTCTCTCTTTCACTCACTCTCTGTCTTGAGGGTGTGTGTGTATGCGAGCGCGCAAAGCAATACACAAGGGGCCAAGAGTGTGCCCGAGCAATTCTTGCGTAATGACGAGGCAGTTTCAAGATGCTGCTGCTGCTGCTGCTGCCGCTGCTGCGCGGATTGTTAATTATGCGCTGACTTTGCGTGCGCCAGTTTGTTTTAGAGCGAGACTCGAGGTCCATTTCGACGCGACGAGAAGAGTAGAGTTTGCTTATACTGCTGTTGTTGCTGCTGCTGCTGCTGCTGCGTGATTCGAGAGCGAGGGTCTCGAAGAAAAGGGACTGCTGTGAGTGCCGCTTCGCTATTTTCACCCGCGTGGTTCTACGCGCTTTGCTGTTTGCTCCATAGTTGAGGTATGGGGTGGGATGCGCATAGGGCAAAAGAGATCGCTAATGCGATACGAAGAACACGAATATCTTTGAGATGAGATTTTTGGGGTTCTCCAAAATGCAACATGCCTATATTATGTCTAATAAAAGAATGTTTGATTTAAGTACGTCATTTGTTACAAGGCTAAAAAAGTTGTAGTGAGTAATGTATATGAAGGCGATATTTGTGGATAATAAATAGATCGGTGATGACAAATGCACGAAGCAGAGTACGATGAGAGAAAAAAAGAGGACTCACGCGAAGGTGAGAATTGTTTTATGAAATTCGGTCATTATTCATGAATTCTATACAGTATACATATAGTATTTGTTTATTACAATCGTAAATTCGTGATATTCGAGTGATGCTTGATCGATGGCATTCGCTGTTTTAGAGGCGATAAGCATGCCAACCGACAAACAAGCACAATTCGAAAACTTTATAAATTTAGCCTCCTTTTCCCACTAATTTTGCTCTAAAAACGGTAATAAGTTATGCGTGACCGTTAATTATAATATACTTACTACGAACACGATAAGCCTTTTAAAGAATCAATAAAAAATTAGCCTTATTATCTTCGTAAAACAATGAAGTTTAGTAAAGGTGAAAAGAAATCCATCGATGAAAAGTGTCTATTAGTTTTTCCTCCTTGTTCGATTGGCTTATTCGCTATTTCGTTATTAATGATGGTATATTATCAGCAAACTTCTAAAAACAAAGTATACCCACCATATTTGTAGTTCATTAATTGGTGAAATTCCGAGAGAATCAAGTCCGTAGGGCTTATTATTATAATATCCAGCGTTTTTCATAAAAGAAGTAGAAACTATAAGCATTCCCCGTCGCATTTTGCTCGGGATTATCACGCATAGAGGTATAATATATATAATAATTGTTTAAAAATGTTTTTCTTAATCAGTAAATGTATACAACGTTCACTGGAAAAGACAATAAATATACATTCATTTTCGGTCAATGATCGCGACTTTGCACTAATTCAGAAGTGAAATTTGACTATTTCAAGTTAAAAACGTATGCTAGTTATTTTTATTATAAAATTGTATCACAGTTATATATCAGACTTGACACATTCCAGTGATGATCGCGATGCAAGATATACAAAAAGTGAAGCTTTTTGTATGTAAGGCACGATCGTCACTACTCGCGCTTCACGCTCGCATTCATTTGCTGTCTTTACTACTGGTTCCACTGTTATCTTGAGATGAATCGCTCCTAGCAAAAAATGTTCGATAGAGAAAATTTTTGTTTTTTTTGCGTTCTAAAACTTTTATATTTAACACTTTTCTGAAAAATTAATACTTTTTATGTTAATGCCCAAAAAGCGTTTTTTATCGTTTTTCCACTGTTATATTGGAAGGAATTGGTTTTAGAGAAAAGATTACACTACAAAAAAGATGTATTTTTTTTTAGTTCTTGCACTTCATCTATTTATAATTCAAGATATATTAATTTTTTTCAAGTTATAGCTGAAAAACGGTTTTTCACCACTTTTAAAAGGTGTGCCATTTTGAAGCCTTTCGATGGATATGACCCAAAATAGGAACATATCTATTCTTTAATATAATAAGTTAATCCCCCAAAGTTTTGGTCCGATCCGTCAAAAATTCATGGAAAAAGTGGTTAACTATCCTTACCCAAAAAAATCTTCATCAGAATCATTTAAGAGAGTACAAAATAGATCTCGTACGTATAGATTTAGAGAGGCAAAACTGGGTAGTTCGAAAAGTCCAATAGAATAGTCAAAGAGCTTCCACCCTTGTTAACAAGGCTACGTTAAATAAGGGTGTGCCACGAAAAAAAAACAAAAAAAATCACAGTCGAAGAAGCATCGTAGTCGAAAAGGGTTCGTCGGCCGGTAAATCCTGTACTGTGCAGCGAGAGGATATAGACTCGGTGTGCAGCTCGCGGCCCATTAAGCGCCACCGCGCGATACGCTCACGACCGCATCGCGCGCTAATACACTTTTTCCACCGTCGCGAATTCCTCTAGCTGCGCGGCGATGCAGCGGCACTGGCACGTACACCTATACTAAGAGAGAGAGAGAGAGAGAGAGAGAGAGAGAGAGAGAGAGAGAGAGCGGAAGCATGCAGTCTCTGCAGCTCTCTTCCTTATCGCTTTCTATATATATACACGCGCGCGCGCCTTTATACGTACGTTCCGAGACGCGGCTCTTGGGGAATGTTATATGGCGGCTCTCTAGCTGAGAGACAGACAGAGAGAGAGAGAGAGAGAGAGAGAGAAAGGTTACATAGGCGAGCGAGTGAGAGAGAGAAATGCATATAGCGGCATAGCGGGCCAAAGTAACGGTGCGTCGTCCTTCTCTCACTCTCAGCTCGCAAAGAGACCGTTGTGTGTATGTGTGTGTACATGTGCTGCCTCTCGACTGCACTTGACTCAGGGATACCTATAGGGTGTCCTGCACCGTATATGCCCTGCCTCTCTCTTGTGTATGCATGCACCTGCTCTTTCTCTCTAGGCGCTCTAGACGCCGCTGCCGGTGCCACTGCTACTGTGGGCATGAGAACGAGAGCGCGTACAAGATTCTCTTTTCGAGGCAAATCAAAGGAAGATACGATTGTTTTACGCGGAAAGCTTTTTTTTTGCCTTTTTATTAGCGGCTGCCGGCACGTGGAGATGCTCCACTTCGTTCTTTTTTGTAGGTTACGTTTTTGTAGGTTACGTTCCGCTCGCGAATATATATATATATATATATATATATAACGGGGGAGAAAATGAAATCGCGAAATTTTTATTTTCTTTACTTTCGGTACAGCGTGAGGTATTTGTTTATGGCGCGCGAGCGGATGTGAAAGTCACGGTGAGTCGATTTTCTGTATGTGTGTGTGTGTTTGTGTGTTATAGCGTGACCCGCCGATCAAAACTATGTGGGAAAGCGATCGCAGATATAACTACACTGCCTCGATGTTCCGATAATTTTCGAAACGGGGAAATGACTCTTTAGCGTTTGTTTGCAGTTCTTTTTCATGTGTATATATGCGATAGTCTCGTCGGATCACGGCTTTTGTGAACGAGGTCACATTTATGGGAAATCATGGATGCGGGGGGAAACTGTCGAACGAAATTCCGGCGTAATTCGTAAAACTATGTGCAGTGTTAAAGCTTTGTAAATGGATTGATGATATTGGAATGTTTGCATGTTTGCTGATTTTCGATCCATTGTCTTTTGTGTGCGTTTCCGATGTTTCACAGGTTTTGTTTAATGGATTAAAGTAAAAATTGAACAAATAGAATATTACAAGTAAAAGAAAAAATACAACATTTTTTGTATACGGTCTATCAAAAAAATCCAGTTAAAAAATATTTGTTTAAATAATGGCGAAAAAATGTCAATTGAATTTCATTCTTAAAAAATTACTTACGCCTACTTATTACACGCACAAATTCGTATCTCAAAACATGTTCCATCCAAGGTTTGACGCAGGGACAGATCGGACCATTTTATTGACCGTATATCTCGCAATGAGTATATATATATGTATATACATATATATACATATGTCCTCGACAACGAGCGCCAAAAGCTCTCAGTCGCGGGCTAGCAAAAAGCAGACACTACTGCAGCTCGTTGCCGCGCGGAATTGCAAACGCGCAAACTACGTCCACGCGCGTCTAGGTATACCGTTTCGTGCGCTGCGCGCGCGCCATTTGCTTAGGCTAATTAATTAGCAGTGCGAGCGAGGCAAAAAAAGAAAACGCTCCGACGTACAGCACGTGTACACGCGACTGAGTGCAGGCAACAAAAAAGTTATGGTTAGGGACGGGAAGATAATGGCGCGACCCAGACTGGATTTCGAAACAGCTTTGCTATGCGGCCGCGACTGCGTTTCATTAATTTTTCGAGGTCCTGTTTTTTTTTTTTTAGTTTTTTTGCGTAGTGCTAGCCATCTAATGATGGGCTTCACGGAATCGAGCATACACGCGAACTCGTCTTTTTATGTTGCGTTTGCTACTTGTCTTATAGATGTTCCCGTCTTGTTCTTGTGATTGCACTTTTTTGTGGATTGTTTCAGTACTTCGTATACGTCTTGTATTACGTTGCATCTGTGTAAAAGAAATTTTTCATTGAAATTACGGTATATCAAATAAAGTTTAAGTAGTCTTGGTTTTAAATTCTGTATCTACAAATAATGTTCCTTATATTTGAGGTAATGATTTATTTATACATCAACGGAATATGCCAGTTATAGTTCACATCAATCACAATCCACAATAAAACAAATAATGAAATTAATTATAGAAAAAATATTTATATTGACGAAATATATTGAGATTTAATTTGACAAGCGACTCTCGCTTATTAAAGACTACATACGCATTAACTTTGGGGTGTAAATACAGAATGAGATTCTCGACTCGAGGGTGGGAAATAGGGAGGCATTCCTTATGGAATCGATACTAAAGACGGAGCGCACAATAATCATCTGCGCATATACGCGGCGGCACGCGAAATGTAAACGAATATGCGGCTTTGCTCCCATTACGTTCTCCTTGGAACTATTGTGTACCTCTTTTATTTTTCTACGAGAAAGACAATCGGTGCAATCGCACGGCGCTTTTCTGCTATATCGAGGGAATTTTATTCCGGTTTACGTAACTTGGAATTTAGACGTAACGGAACGAGTTTGATGTAATGTATATCTTTATTATACTCTTGGTATCGAGATGTTGTTGACTGTTGTTATACGGAAAGTAAATCTCTATTTGACTTATTAACATCTTTATGACTTACTGGTCTATTTGTTTGTGCGGAATGCTTTTTTGGAGAAAGTCTTAATGCTTTGGTTAAATATTCATAAAATAAGTAACGGGCGAAAAACTATATGCTGAAAATTGCTGTGTTAATATAGTTACCTATCTTTTCCCCTAAAAATATATACTATCTTCGTAATGCAGCAATTACTTAAAAACATGAGCATAAAACCAAAACTGTTTATTTTTAGTCCGGTCATCTAAAAAATTCCAGATTGCTTGCCCTGAAATAAAAAATCAAGTACTAGCGTATCGATCTCAATGGAGATTCAATCAAATTGTTGAAGCGTAGTGTCAGATAATTTTTTGATCAAATAAGATAATTTATTTGTTATTTACTGAAAATAATTGGCTAAAACAGCTTGATTATTTCCCGTCACTACTTTGCTGGATCAAAATAACTTTCTCACAATTTATTTATGCTCTTACTTTATATCCTCTAAAGTAAACCAAAGTAATATATTGCATACGAAATAACAACTTATAAATTGGAGTAGGTAAAATAGCTATTGAAGTTTTCCACTATTTCGAAAGTAGAAAATCATTCGCTTAATTAAATTATACTCCTGTAAACTTTAGTCGTGTAGAATAAAACTTTTTTTAATATTTTTCTACAATTTTAGAATGATCTCCGTACTGAACGTCAAGCATAAGAACTTTTCTTCCTTCAAAAAAAATTCTCGTCCTTTACCCGAGAACACTCCCTTTAAAGTGGCGTTTACCCCTCCCTCCTCTCCCCCTCCCATCTACACGAAACGATTTTTTTTCTTACCGCAAGCACATAGTGTCCACTCTCTCGACAGCAGCTCCTCATTCTTTCATCCCCCCACACATCGGACATATTAGACGAGCTTTTAATAGCACACCGACGGTGCAGCAGCAGCAGCAGCTTCGTCTCGTGGGAGGTTCGGCCTAATTAGCGCTCGGGCTTACAAAGCTCCACCTCGCGCCCGACGCTAATTCATGAAGATCGCGCCACCCCTCGCCGAGAGAGAAGAGACACTGCGCACTCCGAGGAAACTTTTCTCTCCCTTCGTCGCTACGTGAATAAATGATCGGCTCAGCAGCGGCACCAGCAGCAGAGCGACAGTTCCACCGCGACCAACTTGCGCGACGCTCCGCATAAAAGAAACATTGATGCCTGGTTAATATTCCACGTAGAAGAGAGAGAGAGAGAGAGAGAGAGAGAGAGAGAGAGAGAGGACGATCGACTTGGGCTCGACAACTCGCGGATTTCGCGGCGGCTCCATCCGCACTTATTTTATGAGAGCGATCTCGTCGCGGTTAACGGAGAGGAGATGCGCCGAGATCGTGAATTTGCAGCTTCAGTTCGTTCTCCTTGTTTTGTGGAGGGGGCTCAGGTTCTAATACGATTGGATTATATGGTTCGATGATGTAACGTGAATAGAGTTCGGGGGTTTATATACGAATATAATTATGGACCTATTAGTATGCCTTACTCGAAGAATTTCACGTTTATATATACACGTAATGTTATCAGACGAAAATATTACATTCTCTTTTAATTAATGGAAATACCAAAACCACGAATATTTCGGCTGTGTTATCCTCACCAAAGTCGGCTGAATTTAAAGAAAAAAAAAATGGTCACATAGTTGGGTTAATTCGTTCAAATAAATGATATAATTCGCGATAAAAGCTTTAACGACATTCTCAGGTTTATCTGAAAGTTGTAAAACACTTAATGTCTTTCTCGGTATAAACACAGAACAAAAAAGGGCCATTAATTCATTTAATCGGCTATACGTATACAGTTATACTCTCTCTCTCTCTCTCTCTCCCTCTCTCTCTCGTTTACCTTATCGGAACACGAAATCGCCGTGGCGCGAAGCCGCGACGAAAAAGGAACGAACGAATTTGCAAGCGTCACGAAAATAAGAAGGCATAGCCGGGGTGGAAAAATGAATGGAAAGCACATAGGTGGAAAGGCAGTAATATACATACGTCGCTTAAAGAGAGCGTATCGATCAGCTTGCATAATAACTTATTATTCGCGTGTGTGCCTCATTAAATTTTTTCCGCGCGTGCACCGCACTGCACCGCATACTCGTTCGCACCGGTCATTATATATCGACGTGCTGCTGTCACCTTTTCTCCGCGACGGCGGTGCGCTAAAGAGAGAAAAAGAAAAACGCTCGAAAATCCGAATCGTGTGTGCGTCTATGCCAGAGCAACTCGCAGGTAGAAGAGCGCGTATATAGGCAAACTAGTCGCGCAGCCGCCGCGGAGATGTGTGTGACAGCAGCGGCGTACACATACACATTTACACATATATACACACAGAGGGAGAGAGAGAGTTAGCCGTTCGCGTATAGTGAGAGGCGGCTCTGACCGGTCATTCACTTACCGCCGGGCGTAAAAAGCGCCGCCCCTCTATATACACTGGCGCGCTGCTGCAACTTTATACCTCTCCTTTCCCCACTCTATTTCTCTCTCTCTCTCTCTCTCTCTCTCTCTCTTTCTCGTCATAGTTTATAGCTTCGTCGTCGTAGTCATCGCCGTCGTCGTCGCGAGCCCGAGGCTGACGTCCGCTCGAGTTTCTCTCTCCCCCTATCTTTTCCTATATACGTTGACATGAAAAGAGAGCGAGAGAGAGAGAGAGAGAGAGAGGAGAGAGGGAGGAGAGCTACTTCCTCGTGCAGTTGTCATTTTTTGATTACTCCTACGTACGACCGGGAGAGCAAGAGAGAATGAATGAACGAGCGAGTGCAGTGTTAGTTTGCGGGGCCCGGCAGTTCGCTCTGTATTTTGATGGAAATTCTCCCGTGTTTGTTCTTTTTTTATACCCGAACACTCTTTTTTTCCCTTTCTCGGCAGAGTTTGGGTAAAAAATCTAATTCCCAGCCCCGTGCGCCGCTGCGACTTTTGCCAGACCACACGGACTAAATTAAATCAGCTTTTTTCGGCTTTCTGTACATGTATTTGTGGATTGGTTCTACCGCTGCTCTTTTTCCCAAGCGCGCGCGTGCACGAGAATGCGGTTGATGATGTTCCTCGTTGGATGCAGTAGGGGAAACTGCCGCGGGGGGCTGGGGAGGGGTGAAATTTGCGCGAGCGATTAATCCGAGTTGATCGAGGCTCGCGGCGGCGCGCGCGCTGCATGAGTTGCGCCGCAAAATGATATCGCGGAATATTACGTCGATTGAACGCACGGTCGAGTTTTGGTTTTTCCGCTTTTTTCGCCTGACAGAGAGTAACGGTATACGCGGTGGACTAAACGAGATATCGCCTGTCGGGTTTCCCTCGTCGGAAATGCTTTTTTCTCTGTCTCCCTTTTTAATAAAAAAAAAAAATATAAATAAAAACGTATCATTGGTCGTCTGATCAGAATGAAGCGCGATTTGATTTTTGGCTCGTCTGTTTCATTGCTCTCGATGGATGTGTTCCGATGATGGGAAAACAGGGGAAATATATAGCTTCGAATTATTTGCGCGAATCCCATTGTAGTCTTAATTCGCGATTATATCGTATGAATGCACATATCTATTATTGTAATGAATGCTATATTGATATTAACTCGTATATGATGTCATGTTGTATTGACTTGTTGATATATATATTTAAGCCTAAAAGCACAGAATCTAGATACTGCGTTTTTAGATGTCGAAACGTCGAAATATATTAAAATATCTACCGTTTGAGTTGATTCGTGTAATTGGAGCTATTGATCGATTTGTATTTCAAGCGAAATCGTTCTCATCGGAAGTACGAAATTGACCGAAAATTCTCAGTATTCCACGAATCCCTTCATTAGCCTAATTTCACCGTATAATAAATTGTTTACTATAAACTAATTCTCGTCACAAAATCCAGCTCAATCACTCGCATCGACGCATTCAACATACTTCCCGCGCGCGCGAGCATCATAAATAACCACCGCGTCGAAAATAAAAAGCGAAATTAATACGACGTGCCCGTATAGCTTCAGCACCTCCATTGCGGTTTTCAGCGCTCTGCGCTAGCGTCGACAAGATAAAGCGAAAGATGGAGCATATACGTCGTCGTCGTCGCGCACGTAGTACCGCCGCCGCAGCAAAGCTATGATGGATGAAAGCATTGACGAGAGGCGACTGAAGAGAGAGAGAGAGGGAGAGAATATAAAGTGCGCGAGTGTATATATATATATATAGGCTCGTGTCTCGGGCTATGCGCACACAGCTGACTCGATTAGCCGAAAGAGCTGCGGAGAATTCGCCTGCCGCCCCTCGCACCCTCCCCCGAGTAATAGAATAAGCAGCACAACCTTCGTCTTCTTTTCTTCCCTCCCGCGGCTCTTTGACGTGTAGTGATACCGGATATATGCGCTCAACCCCTTTTATGCGAGCTGTGCGCGCATCATTTCCCGTGTCATCGCGACATCGTTATACACGCGCGCTTGGGCGTTATACATATATAGCGAAGCCTTTTTGGCGGCTGCCTCTGATGGGTGGCTCGTGGTCACGAGGGGCTGTCCTAAGAGCTTGTATAACGTGGCTTTTAATAGCCGTTTGGAACTCATTCGATAATTAGTTCGAAATATCGTTTACCTATTCAAGTCCTTGGAAAAAAAAATAATATTTTTATATTTATAATAACTAACGCATATATTATAACGCATACAGTCTAAACTTGTAAAATAGTGATAGTGACTTTTTAATTAAGATACTTTATAATATGCAACCTTGAGTTTGATGTATTTTATATTTGAAAAATCAGGTATAGCTATTTAAGGTTTTTTCTAACTGTATAAGTAAGGCCAGTCGTTTCAAAGCTAAATCCGGGCGCGCCTCAACCAAAATATTTGTCCCCGCACTTCCTCTCGTACGCGGCACGCAATCACCTAATTTGCATCTCGCAAGTGGTTTATACGGACAAAAACAAGAAAATAGAAAAGTGCAAAGCTTCCTCTCGCACATATAGAGACTCCGGTGCAGAGGTAGCGCAGAGAGCTCATTGTTAAACAAGAGCTCCGGGAGAACTCTCCCGCCGAATCCCGAAACTGCGATCGCTTCAAAGGTATCACGATGCGTACACACGAATGTATACGCAACGGATTCGGGCGCACGGTCACCGCAAACATGCAGCGCGCGACGTACACTAGGTAGTAGTCGGTGCAGCGGCTACACACGTACACCGCACCGAAACTCCTCGTTACCCCTACTAACTGTTGGGGCTTCTTATTCGGGAAACTGACAGCCGATCGTCGAATTGCTGCTCACGTTTGCCTCTATGTATATACACGGCTCTCTCGCTCTCTCTCTCTCTCTCTCTCTCTCTCTCTCTCGATCCTTTTTCCAGAAAAATTCGGTCGCGCCACTGCAGCTTCGGTCTTTCTTCTTTTTTTATTTTTTGGACAGAACCGGACCTCTGGGGGATACGGTTTTGTTGGATAGACGGGAAGTACGTTTTTCGAAAATGGTGACTTTTTCCGATAAGGAAGTCCTTTGTTCCTGGGAGAGAGTTCTTTGAAAAATTGGCCGAAAGATTTATTTTTGTCGGACGAAATGGTGATAAGTATTTTAGAAAATCTCGGGATTTGAAAGCGAATTGAATCGATGACTTTATTTATTCCTTTCGCGATAAAGACAGCCATTTAAAGCGTAAATCTAACATAAAATGCTTTACGTTATCTGAAAGTTTATTCATATTGAACGAAAAAAAAGAGCAACAGGAAAATACGGTCATGGGTATGTTATCATTGTTAAATTTTAGAATTTTTTTAGATACCAAAAGGACTGGCAAACAATTTTTTAAAATCTAAAAATTCGTTGTTGAAACTTCATCGACTTTAAGCTTTTTAAAATGTAATAAAAAGAACCCATTGTTCGTTGATAAGAGCGGAACTTTTTTAAAACACGTCTATCTATCCCTTTACATTTATGCAAAATAGACTTATGTGGGTTTATTCAGCAGCTCGTCAATTTCAGATTTCTAGGATGTAAAAGTTTTCGAGACGAGAGACAAAGAGAAACAAAAAGAGTCTTTGCTTCCTTGTTTCTAAGAATTCTCTTTGAGATGGAATTATGAAGCTTTTCGCACAAATAAAAGGGAGAAAAGCCGAGTAGAGCTGATGAATAAGACATGGGTCAGGTGGATTCGTAAAGAAACTTTTTTTCTCTCCGCTTTACCAGAAATACGTATGATAATCTGTTTCTAAAGAAAATCACTAAATTCCTTTTGCATAACTTCGGCCACCTCGGAATAAATTATGAAAATTTTCCTAGTCTTTAAGAAAATGCCATTATTAATGCCACCTCTTTTCCCTATCTATACATATTTTATTTGACTAGAAACTTTGCAAGTTTTCTTTATCTCTCTTGCAATTGTAAAACAACAATTGACAATTAACGATCGTGATTAAAATCTTCTGAAATAATTTCGTTGGTATATTACAAAACAATTTCGCTTAGAATAAGCAGCGTGAAACAGCTACCTATGCAATATTTGTAAAAACAATGTACCATGGCGCAAAAAAGTATGCGTTCGCTAAAATAAAAAAACGGTAAATTCATTCAACGATATATCGATTTTTCGTATATCCTCATCGAGAAGCAATAGTTCCACTCGTTTATACGCGTAGACGAGCGAGAAGGAATCGAGCCTCGGTTATGTACAATGTGTATGTGTATACATACCAGACAGAAGTGAGAGAAAGGCCGATAATGAAGGCATCGATAATTTATCGCTTCCGCTCATTTCCGGGCGCAGGTGCGCTGATAAGTGCGAGGAGATTCGCGCGCGGGATGAGAACAGGAGAGAAATTAAAAAGATGCAGAATCAACTCTTTTCATTTCTGCTTTCTTTGTTATTTTTAATTTCATCCTCAGTCTATTTTGTCATTACATCGCCGAGAACAACGATGCATATTTATACCCTTCGAAAATGTGAGCGTATTTTTGAAGCTATTGTAATAAAGTGATAAATCGTTTAGGGGATAAGGCCATAATAGTAGAGATTAGCCAAGAGTCGCTGAGTTGTGTCAATTGACTTATCATTAGTTTGTTAATGTTTCATTAACACTTACCGTGTGTGTGTGTTGAATTAAGCGGTACATTAGAGACTACTTTATCTTTAGTTCCACCTAATTTCTCGTATGGTTATATATAATTCGTCTTTATACCATTACGATTCAGGTGCGAAGTAAACAAGAATTGGGGGAACGTGGCCAATATTTTCTGTGCGCAAATACAAGCTTTGATAAAATAAGTCTATTAAAAACTCCCGCTAAAGTGCTATAGCGTCTCTGGTATATAAATAACAAATCGATATAGGCGCGCGTTTAGTTCGTGCCGGCAATTATTGCCACAACAAATTGCAACGAGACGGGAACAAAGGTGAGGAGACAGGAAAAGGAGTAGTGCGTGTCGCTCGGCTTCTCTTTTCTTTTTTTTTCCTTTTTTTTATCGCGCGCGACTCGATTCTCACGTGACGACTATCATAATTAGACGAGCTCTCGCGTGACGTTCGCACTTTATTATCCTAGCGCGCGCGCGCCCGGCTCTCAATGTAGTCGCACTCGCTTTTTCTCGCTTTTTTTCTTTTTCGTATTCGGTCAGCGGCGGTAAATCTTTCGGTGTGCTACGAGTTCGAAGGCTCGGCTCTCTATACACACTTGTGGCTTACGTGACGGCGAGACTACGCAAGTATACTATATATATATATATATTCCGGTGTAAACAATAATGATAATGTTTATCTTTTTTTCTTTCTTTCTCTTTCTCGGCTGATGGATGCACGCTATTTTCTTGATATCTGTGTGGGAAAATGTACATTTCGTTGTTTCGACTAAATGCTCGATTATTAAGCTTTGTTTGCCTAACGCTGTGTCGCAAATATGCCATCGTTACTACGTCTACCGCAAGATTTGTTGGTGGAGGTTAATTTTGTTCAAACTCTGAAAATGAAGATTGACGTGAACGTGTCGCGTTAATTCTTTCCTTTTTTACCCCGGAAACGAGAAAAAAAAAGGTTACTTTTCCATAAAAGTAAATCTAACTGAATTATAAATATGTGTCAGTAGTTTCGTAGCTAGAAAAGAGCGCTACATAATTTCGAAATGAATATGTTAAAAGGATTTTTTAAAAGGAATTCTCGTGAGGCTCTCTCCGCTCTAAACTCATTTTTTCTAATTAGACGAAATTTTTAATAACCATATAGTTGCATTTTTAATTATCTGCACTTTGCACTCATGCGCGCGCGCTCATCCTGATGCGAAATCGAAAATTATTATAAAGCCATTGTATAGCACCGGTAAAATGATGAATGTCACGCAGGGGGCGAAGTCGAGCGGCAAAGGTGATTTGGCACGGGCGCAACAAAAAAAAAGAAGAAAAAAAAAGAAAAGGAGTAGAGAGAAGGGTAAAAGTGATGCAAATTCGATTGGTTTATGATGGAAGGGAGAGAAAGAGGGAGAGTGAGGGAGAAAACGCTATGGAGCTTGAAATCGTAACGAGATAGCGAAGCGACGGATGATTTCGCGTCACCGGCTACAAATCACAATCGCATTACACATCGACGGGGTTGAAAAATGTCACTGTCAGTTCTGGTTAGTTATTATATAGACCGCGCGCAGTGCGGCTGCTATTATCTACTGATCTGCATTTCTCTCGTGATTCTTTTTTTTGCTTTCTCTCTGTTTGCTGTCCCTCTTTTTTTTTTATTCGTGTCTGTCCACTCGTGAATTTTGTTCATATCTATTGGCCACTATGGAAATAAATATTGTGCCACACTCGATGGATGATTTATTGATTTCATTATAGCTATATATGCGAAGGATTCGAACGTGTACGAATATCTAGTATTTTTTAAGCGGTTTTTTGGTTAACTATATGCAAGCTGACAAATCTGTTTTATTGAAAATTACAATCGTCATCCCGAGAGTCTGGATTTAGCAAATATAATTTTTTAAAGCTTGTCATTTAAACTGTATATTACAGACTATAAAATGATGCATATTATCCAACTCCTCTTTATGAACTCTTGAACTCAGCATAAAATGATTTCAACTCGATTAACGAGAAAAGTCGAGCAATTATGTTTCTTCCACCGGCAAGATTCTAAACAGACCGCAGTATAGCAGTCGAAACCGAGTGACAATAAATTTAATCAAGAAACAAAAGAGGGCATCGGTTTTCCTTCTTGCGAATAAACAGACGACGACTGAGTATACGACGCCGCCGACGTATAGGTCGCAGTTTATATATAATATACATGGTCATAGCGTCTGTCGTTGTGCTCGAATTTCGCTTGATTAAAGGATACATGTCATTTTCCCCGGGAGACTCGTGAGGACGCGTTATACGTGCGCCTCGTTCCCCTCTTACACTTACACTTACACACGCACATGCACACACAGACAGAGAGGCAGCGATGAAAACCACACGAATAGCAGAGCTCGAGCCGCAGTAGATTGGCTCGCGTTACGTGCACTTGTCAGATGGCACTTTATTTCGCTCGGCCACAAGGACGACAGCAAGAGTGAAAGAGGGAGAGAAAGACAGAACTAGAGAACACGTTTCAAGAAAATCTTCGTTAGTTACCTTGAACCAAATAACTCTCTCTGCCTCTCTCTCTTTTTCGAATTACATCGCGTCATTTCGCACACGCAAAAGTGTCGTGTCGTTATTGCTGCACCTACTTCGCGCCAAAGAAAAATATATCTGATATTTCAGGAATCGTCGCAGTGTGCAGCTGCATCCGACGTTCATTGGAATATCTCTCTTGGTACCGACAAAACGCGTGTCTCTCGTGCGCGGCACCCCCCGTAACTGCACCGCGCGAAACTCTCCGATCTCGCAATAACAAAAGGAAAGCGTATAGCCGCGAAGAATGGAAGCGCGCGGAGAAAACAACGACGACGATGGAAGAAGTGCGGTGGAAGAGGAGGAGGATGAGGAGGAACGACGACGAAGAAGAACAAGAAGAATATCTTGTGACGCGAACGGCGGCTCTGCGCTCGAGAGACGAAAGGCCTTTGTTTTCTCGTGCGCTGATTGCGATTCTGATTTCGTGACGCGCATTCTCTACCCGTCCTCTCCATCTCTCTCTCTCTCTCTCTCTCTCTCTCTCTCTCTGTCGATCTATATCCCTATCTCTATCTCTCTGTCATTATGCCTATCCTACTTCTATCTTCGGCGTGGAATTGCGCAAAAGTTCGATTGCGGAACGACGTTTAATTTCGCTCTCCTCCGCTTTTCTTTTTTTTCCGCCGCTCCTGCTGCTGCTTCTGCTGCTCCAAGCACTTTTCCACCAACTTCGATGCACATACGACTCTCGGCTCTTTTTAATAAATCCCTCTCAGTTGCGTTTATAAAAGTTGTAACGACGGCATAGTGAAGAGAGTGGATTAGAAGCTAGAATTTAATTGCTTTTTTTTATTTCCTCGCGTGCGTTAAAAAAGTTTATACGCGACTCTTTTGTGTGGTGCGCGCGCGATGCGTCGTGTCGAGGAGAGGAGAAGAAAAAACGAAAAAAAAAAGAAATAAGGGCGAGAAGTGGGTCGTGAATAATAATCCGGCTGAGAAAAAGATGAATAATTGCATAACAAGAAGCTTCATCAAGTCGCTCGCGGTTGTGGAGCTGCGCTCAACTATTTAAATAACTCAATTATATAAATCCACATTATATGTTGTAACGCGGAGACGAGAATAGCGCGCCTCTCTAAATTCAAAAATTAAAACGGGGAAAAGGAGAGGCTCCTTTTATAAAAAAAAATAACGAGTGAGAACTTTTTAAAAGATGCACGAGGCGTCGCGCACACGTACACGCGCATTCAATTATCCAGCTCGTTCTCGCTCAGTCTCACCTATACGAATTATTGGGCGACAATTTTTCTCTCCGGCGCTCCTTCCAATTTTGCTCACTCCGCGAACCAATTACGCGGACGATTATCCTCGACTATACGCTGGTAGATACCGCGACGTCGCGCAGCGCAATTAATTTAATATACGCGACCGCCCATCGGCAAATGCGCGAAATCATTTCGGCGAAAATTAGTCGCTCGTGTATACAAGTATAGCTCATTCGTATGCGTCGCGGTTCGCACTTTTACTCCTGGTGTGTGTTATAATTGCAGCGCGACGCTCCAAGACTAGAACTTACACTGTTTCAACGCGTGCATGGATAAGTAGAGAAAATTGATGGTGCCGGCCGTGGTTTCGATTTTGTCTTCTTCGTACGCCGTGAAGTCGAGCAATTGTTACGCTCCGCGGTGACCTGTACTGCTAGGAAAGACGAGTAGTAATTGAGGAGGTCGTGTGTGGGTTAAATAATCGATAAAGGTAGCTCCGCATTGTTATTATTAATGCATCGTTCCTGGGACATACACGTTTACAATATATAATATAGCAGCTTGGTTGTTCTTGCATATTGTGGAACGATGCTTAAATTCGCTTGCGAACCAGGTAATGCTAATGAATTCTGGAATATAACTGACGTTTGAGATACCCAGTTTTGGGCTGCGATCGATATCAAAAAGACGAGACAAGTAATTAGATTTCGCGCTGGCAGGTGTTATAGAATTGAACGTATTTTGAATAAATGTTTTATAAAATAGTCGCAGACCATCGTAATTAAAATGAATCGTATCGATAATTCTCGAATTTACATTGAGAGAAGTAAACGTTTCATTCAAATAAGCCTTATTTGATGGTAATTTACCGGCTGAAAAGTTAAACCAAAGAAATGATATATCAGTAGTTAATATACAATATATTATCGAGTCAAATATATTAGTCGAGTCAAATATATTATATTGAATATTATATTATATTGAGTTGAGTAAAATAAATGATCAAAAAAAGTGGCAACTTTTTCTGTTTATTTGAATGAAACGTTTACTTTTCTCGGTGTACGACAAAGGATACTTGACTTGGTTTTCTTATTAACCTCTACTTATTTTAGAAGCGCGAAACAGTGTTTTTGAACTATCGAGATTCTTCATTTTCATTTACTTGTTCAATTTTCAAGAAGAAAATGAAACCGTGCAGGAAAATAACTTCAGCGCGACCGAATCGACAGTATTAATCCCCCTAAAGAGAACGAAAAAAAAAAAGAAAAATATAATCCACCCTCGAATTATTTCCCGCATAACCATTCACCCCATCAAGCAAATGAAAAGAAAAAGTAACAGAAAGCGTACCCTCATCTCTCTCTCCGCGAGCGCCGCGCACAAAGCTCATTAATTCGCGCACGCAAAAAGCAAATAACAATAATTTCGCAAGTCAGCGGCGGCGACGCGGCAGTTATAGCCTCCCGCTCTTTTCGCGCTCCGCTAATTGACAACTTATCACCGTCAATTAAACGAAAATTCGCACAGAACCGCTAAAATCGTTTATCTTCCGGGCGCACATAAGAAGTTGCAGACCCACAGAGAGAGAGAGAGAGAGAGAGAGGGGCAGAGGGAGAGAAACAGAGAGCGTCTGCAGTATGTGTATATACGTATACATGCACTTGTTCTCCCTTCTAAATACCTTGGCGCGTGTACAACAAAAACGTGTGTCCACCTCGCTCGCTCCGCCTCCGTTATACACCAAAGAGAGAGAGAGAGAGAGAGAGAGCATTTAACAGCTCACCGACGCACACTTTTCTCCGCTCACGCGCGCGCGCGCACGGAGAGTAAAGAGCTGACTAATGGCGCGCGCTAATTGCACCGCACCGAGGTGAGCTGATGCTGCTGCTACGTCGCTGCTACTGCTGTGTTCCTTCGCGCGCACACTTACACACCGAGACGGGAGAGACATCGGTGTGTCGTTGGACTGCAAAGTGGAAGAGCAAAGAGTCTGCGGAGCATGTGCATGTGTATGTGTGTGTGTGTGTGTGTAAGACCGAGTTGAAAGGAGATGGCGGATGTTGGACAAAGTGGATGACAAAACGAACGGGCCCTTTACTTGTACTACTGGTGTGTATCGCTTTGTTACACGAAGGTGGCTGAAAGGCTTGCATGCTGGTTATTTGGGACAAGAGATATGAAGAGCGAGAAGAGGCGCGATAATGACGAATTAGATGCATTAGGCTAAACGCATTTTTTCATCCGATCCAATTATCCAAAAGGTATTTAAATATATTAATAATTTGAAGGATTGCTAGTATAACTGGTACGACGACGATCACAAAACTAACAAGTGCAGGAAGCTTTCCCAAAAAAGCCAATACACGCATATGTGCGACGTATACGAATATACCCGAGTGATCCCGCAGCGATTCGGGTCGCATCCAATCGTTCGCTCGCGCGTGATAACCGACTTCCCATCAACGAAGTGGCGAACAAAAAATAATAATAATCGCGCGCGCGTATCGTTACACTTGAGCACGCTCCTCCTGCAACTACGGCAAAAAAAAAAGTGTTTCGCGCCTAGGCCGGCACACACACACACTTGTGTATTGGCAGCTCGATCCGACGCGCACACAATCCATCTTCACACTTGCATAAAATCTACACACACATGCATATATAGGGAACGTTAACGACCCGGTGCACTGATTGCCACGGGGCGCGGAAGTCAACAGCAGCAGCTCCGATTTTCGCGCTCCCGCAGATTCGTTACGTATATCCTATAGAGCTGCAGCACATATGTGTGCAGTATATATATGCGTGCAGTGCGGAACGAGCGAGCGCACGTCGTCTTGCCAGCGCGCGCGGGGCTCTATATAGCGACGATTTCCGGTATTTCGCGCGGCGCCGCTCGTGGAAAACGTGACCGACCGCCTAATTGCCCGCACGAGACTTGGTCTATACACATGTGTGAGTGTCTCCGTGAGATTGCTAGCGGTTCCTCTCGTTATGTACTGCAACGTATAGCCGCGGTGCAATAACGCTGCGGCGGCCTCAGCCGCATTATCAGACTTATATATGCAGAGCCGCTGGAACCCCTCTGTTATATTTCTGCTGTGCGCTGCAGTGTATATGTATATACAACGAGGACGCGTGCGACTGCAGGCGTCGGTGAATCTAACGGTCGGCTAGAAATCGCTAGACACCGCGGACGATTTGATTGTTTCGTCTTCCTCGTCGGTCCGCAGCTCTCGCGCGACTGAAACGTTTCGTTTATATAAGCTGAGATTTATGATGCAGCCGTTGCAAGATGTGCGTTTTGTATATGTGTATACCTATTTAGTGCCGGCGTATGGGGGCTTGGAAAAATTTTGTTTCCTGCGCTCGACCAATTATTCTTGGCAAGAACTTTGAGCCGTTTAGGATTTGAATCAGCGCTGTGGGCTGAGTACCGACACAAGAATAGAGAATCCTTATGAAACTTTAACACTTGTTTTCTTGTACTTAGAAGTGAAGCCTAATACTTGCAGTTCGATCTTCCGGGCTTCCTTCTAGGTTAATGGGAAACATATCTCATAAGCCTCGTTAAAATTTCTCTTCCTCAGATGTACTCTCTCCTTGTCAAATTAATCATTGATGTACGAAATGGTTATGAAGATTAAATCGATATGATTTAATGTCAATAATATTGATGTTAAACTTGTCTGTCGGTATTCATCTTATGCTATTATAAAGACTGACAAAAAAAACGCGTTTACGTATAGTGAAAAAAAAAGCAATGCTCGCTATTGTGCCGAAAGTTGGCAGCGGACCGTTTTATAAATCGGCTAACAAAAAAAAGCCGATTTCCCTATTCGAAAAGTCATTTAAAAGCAACAAAGCCGCTATAGGGGCCTTGAGCCAGAAAACACAGTTATACTCGCAAATCTACAAAGCAGTGCGCGCGAGTCGAACAATGCAATCCGATAAACCTACATCAAGCGCGACTTTGCGACTCCGAAAACTCAATCCCTTCCACACGCACACACACACAGACATCGTCACACTTAAAAAAAATCTTTCACTACTACATCGCGCTAGTCCATAATTATTTAACGATCGAACCACCTACCAATAAAATATTCATTTTTTACACACACACACACACATGGTAGCAGAATAAAAATAGGGAAAAAGAAAAAATATTCATCACTCTGTGGAGAGCAACGCACCGAAATCTCGGTTCGGCCAGCCGAACTATACATCATTTCTTTCGCGATACACACCGAGATCCACGCCCGCGTTTTGGCCCGATGGCGATGCGGAACATTTGCGAAATCGAACTGTAATCGTTCGCTCGATTTATCATCACTCGGAGCTCCCATTCCCGAAGCCCGCACCTTCCCTCTCCTTTGTCGCCTGTATATCGCGGTTCGCGCGCGCTGGCGAGCGATAAAAAAAAAGCGTGAAGAAGAGGGATGATGAACGAGAGAGAGAGAAAAGCTGCACATGTGTATATGTAGCGAAAAGTTAAATCCGATACACGTGTCGCGGGACGTTTGACCGAGGTCCGCCGCCGCCACCACCGCCGTGTATAGCTGACCGCAGAAATATTGAGTGGAACTGCTGCTGCCGCGTCTGTTGTTGCTCTGCGGTATATATATACTTTCTTTTTTGGAGCCAGCCGAGAGAAACACGGCAGCTTTTTTTTTGTTGGTCGATAAAGGGCAATTTTTTTTATACGGATCGAATAATTTCATCAAATCAATATTAGGGGTGTTCTAGCGAGTATGCGGTGCGTTTGCGGATGGCGCCCCTTTTTTTTAGCAATTTTGATGAAAATAAATGTTATCGTGGTTTAGGGGCAGTCACTTTTAGCGATTTCTTCGTATTTTCCACGATGACACGAATATTTATACTTGAGCGATTTCATTTAAATAGTCTTTCCAAACGAAATAACTTGACAGTTATCCGGCAGCTAAAATAAATGTTGGTTAATTATAAGTTTCATCTTGTACTTCATCAAATTGAGAGAATAATCTTGAAAGTTATTATATAAACGTCTTTTTCCGACCTTCTTAAAATAGAAGAATTTTTGAATACCGGGTCAAAAGATTTACGCCACTAAAATATTACATTTTCTCTTGAAAAGTACTTTACTTAAATCTTCAGTGCAGTCAATGCACTTATTCGCCTGACACAAATGAAACGTAATTCCATTACTTACATGCAGTTCCTATTTTTTATTTCTAAGAATAGATCTTGTTGAGAAGAGCTATTATTCTTGCCAAGACGTAGTTGTTAATAAGATTTAGAAAGTCAGTTTCTAATATTGAAACGTCTGTCATTGTGTCTACTCTAATATTGAACTAATATTGAATAGTCTATTATTGCATTTACATCGATGCCATTTTCAAACATTTTACGATTAAAATTCTTTTTTTTTTTACTTTTCATAGAGGTTTTTCTTTGAATATAAAGTGCATCACTTGTTACTGATGAATCCGCATAATAAGACTGTATAATAAAGTGCTCTTGACATATCTTTAATCTAATTATCAGAATTTTCAGTTTTTATTAAATTTTATAAAATTCTAGAAACGGATTACTACAAAATGAAGTAAATCGCACAAGATATTAACCTGAATTTTACATAAAAACTTTCTTTAATAGCAGTACGAACGAATGTAATTTAGACGGTATATTTAAGCTACTGTTGCTCGGGCCATTTTGCCCGATACCCGTTTTATTAATAACTACAAACAAGCTGTACCATTATTATTGTTCAGAAGGAGTTTTTCTTAATGAACATTTTCCTCCCTGCTTTTCCTCCATTCACATCGCGATACTAAGTACATTCATAAAAACAGTGTAGTTATTTTAAATTATATTTCCGCTTAAAATTGCTTGCACCTTTCAGCGTGTATGCGGTAATTAAAAAGGAAAGAAAAAAAAACGGAGAGAAGACGAGAGATTTCACGGCAAATCCGTTCCATAATTAACTAAAACGCAAAAAAAATTCATTATTTTTCCACATTACACGGGGCGAAATTTTATGCACGATGTTTTAATCAGTCGGTAATAACTTTTTAATGTTCTTAACCCTTTTAATGACTATCAACGTGATAACTCGCCCCGCCCCCGTCATTTTAACCCCCTTCCCCCTCATCAAAGAGCTTTAGAGTGCACTTCACCGTATTAAGCTCGATTTCAGTTCATCCTGAAATTTGCTCCTTCTAATTTAAGTTTATTGGATGCGCTTAAACAACATTACACGCACTTTTAGCTGCAGACGACGAGCAGCTATACCATCGAGAGTGGAACTATAGTTTTCTTTTTCCGTGCCATGCTCGCAAAGGCACTCGACGACTCGATCGCAGTGGGTTATAAAAGGACAAATGACCGATCAGTTATCCGAAACATTTTGTCGGGGCGGCGATAGCGCGTAGGTGAATATTTTTGTACAATTTGCTCTCTAAGCTTGATGTAGGTTAAATCCTGCGTGGCCGAACAATCTATGGTGGTTATCTTCGTATAATCGGATTGAAATTACGATAATAAATATTCACCAGGTATATTGGAACAACATTGGCATTTGAGAGTTAAGCTTTTGCGAAAACTAATTTGGCTTCCATTCCTCTTTATCGCTTTAATGGCCAAATCCAAAAAGATACGAGTATAATGGCTTACCCGGAAGTTATTATCCCTGTACAATCTCTGGTAGATTACTTTTCAGTAGTAAAAATTTTCGAAACTATCATTCATTACGCCACTTCTATATATATATATGTCATACTTTTACGTGCTTTTAATAAATATAAGTAAATATACCGAGATTGCCCGCATACGAATTTTCGCACGAATAGTATCTAACGAGTGATAAAAATTTTCCCAAATTAATCAAAGCGTGTCAGTCATATATTTTAACCTTAAAGAGTCTCTATCAAACATATAATATTTGACACTGCAGCATTCGGCTTTCAATAAAGATGAAAAATGAGCTCGTACAAAAAAACGTTATAACGTACCGCCTATCGGAGTACTAAATCTCTTTAGCCGCCGTTTAACAAAAAAAAAAAAAAAAGAAAAAAAGTGCCGTCGTTATATCACCGCGGCGATCGTTTATTTCCCCCCGTGAGCGCGTCCTTTTTTATCCTCCTCAAAAATGATAATAAACAGCCACACGTTCACCAACTATTATACAGACTTAAAAAAAAAAAAAATGAAAAGAAGAAGAATCGAAAACCTTATTGTGTCGTAAAATAAGAGCTTGACGACGTGTTCCCGTTAATAAGAGCGAGAGAGAGAGAGAGAGAGAGAGAGAGAGAGCAAGGGAGAAAAAGAAGTATAACGATGCGGCGACGCCAATGCCGCGGTAGCGTCGCTCGCAATAAAAAAGCACTCATTATCCGTGAGAATATCGTTCGTCTTGCGAATCGTCCTCTCCTCCCGACCTTTTTCCTCCTCCCCAAGCGCTGAGCGCGCGGTGCACTGCACGTACATAAGAGAACGAGAGAGGATCGAAGGAGCTGCAGCTGCCGTTAAATGAATTCTCCTGGCGGATCGGCACGCGCTTCTCCTTTGCATCCGAGGAAATTGCGCGGCTATGGCTTTATCTACCTATACGAAGCGTGTGAGCCTACATGTGCATTGTGTGTGTCTGTGTGTGTGTGTGTGTGTATGTGTAAGTGCGGAGAGAGGGAGTAAAGTTCTGGCAAAGAGAGAAGCAAGAGAGAGACCCTTTAAAGTTTCTCTCCCGTGTGAAGACGGAAAAGGAGAGCATAGCGCGGGGCTGAGTTCGACTTTGAAGTTTGATTAGCCAGAAGAGAAGTTTTTCACCGACTTTTTCCTTACCACCATCTTTCCTCGATAATAACTACAATTTGGAAAATCTATGCTGTGTGAGTGTGTGCGATAGGCTGCGTTAAAAGGGATATCTTTTTTTTCCGAGATGTAACTGTTGTTTATTAAAAAAAGAAATATCGCGCATAGATTCGCTCTAGAAAGCCGATTCGAGTCATTTTTTTTAAAAGGCCGAAGGAAAATCCCTGTGCATTTTTTTTCCGGATTAACGAGCTTTTCACTTCGACTCGGCTGGATTCACTTGATAAACTACACGAATCGTCTATACCTTCAAATCCTTGTGAATTGAAAGATCCATGACACGAAGAATTCATCTATAAGAGTGCTCGTCTGCACGGTGCTTTTAACTTTGGCAGCTGATTACAAGGTGCTCCTGAAATTTTATTAGTCCGCTACGTACAGGCAGCTATACACAGGCGCAGTGCAACATTATATTACGCTTCAATTTA
>UELV01173597.1:0-13390 GCA_900490015.1 Megastigmus stigmatizans | reverse complement strand
GAGTATACGCTTAGGTCTACTTAGCGCAAATTATACTATAAAGAAAGATATTAAAAGAAGAATAAATTTGGTATGTTTGATTTAGAAGAAATAACCCAGCAAAATTGTTAATTTATTACAACAGATATTTAGCTGTATTCGGTATATGAATCATTGATGATTGACAATAAACTAATATTGAGATTACTTATCTTGAAACTTTTTCATGTCCTACATACATCTTTACTCAACACGTTTTTTTATAATACTTTATTGGTTACCCACTTCTTTCAACAGTCCTAATTATAATTTAATCATTATAAATTTAATACAAATTTTACTCTATGAACAAAATTAGAACATCTACTTTGTATGCATACTTTGTAAATATGTATACAATTACTTATATAGCCCGGAAGATGACCATTTGGACGAAATGGTCGAAACGTTGGCAAAAATTTAAATAAATTGGCTCGTCAAAATCAAGATTGGTGTTGTTGTTTTACTTAGTTATAAAGTTTTACGAACAATTAACGTCTATTAATATTACACGTATTATTGTTTGATTCTGAGAATTTTCAGAGCTTCGCCTTACTTATCACATGTTATAATTAGTAACTTGCTTTTGTAACTTTGAATCCAAATCAATTCAAATATAACTATCTAGGGAATAAATTTTTTCTCTTAGATTTAATTAGCATTAAATTTTCAAATAACTTCAAAAATTATAGAACTATTTGTTTATTTTATATATGTGATTTCTACGGGTAATTTAAAAACAATATTCTTTATGTATCGGCTTTACACGCAAATATTCTATGGGCATTACTAAAGTGAATAAATCTTATAATGAAGCGATCCTTAGAGTTTCAAACTGGCAGCAATACCGCGTCAGTTTTCTGTTGCTCTACTTATCCCATACGAGCGAATTCATTTCATTACAGTTTGTCTTTGTCTGCTCGAGCAGAAAGAAATACGTCTTTTACAATGTGATTAATTCGGCGTTCATATTTGGTCGCTGATATAAGTGTCGTTTAAGTTCTTATTCATTTCGGTTTCGAACGGCGAGCACCAAAATAAAATAACAAAAATAAATGTGGCAAGTGCTATTCATTACGACGCTTGATAGTGTTCAAAAATAATAATGGTTTCGATAAATTGTTAATAAATGCTACAAAAGCTATGTTTATGTGACGACCAAATGAAACCGTAATAATAACAATCAAAGTGATTGTAAACAAAATCATTTTACACTGTAGTGTTCAGTATATATATGATAGTATTTATGTAAAGATCTTATACTTAGTTTAAACCCTGTCTTTGTGTATTTTAGAAACACTCGAGTGCTTGTAATAGGAAACATGTAATTGGAACTCTTGCGCAAGTTCTATCGCTTATACATTTTATATATATATATATATTCATGAAAGCGTATTTTGTCTATTTGAGTAAATTTATTTTAAATGCAGTATCGTAAATTGTACCAAATCGATCAAGATTTAGATAATAATTTAAGAAACAGTAATTTTTTTTATTACATTAAATGTATAATAAATTGATTTTAATAAAGTATATTTAAAAACGTGATAATTTGCAACACTAACCCTCGTGATGAAGGGATTATGAATAGACTTTTAATTATTACTCATTTATTAATGTTTTATTTGCGTTTTAGGTATGTACAACAAGTGGTGAATTAAACAATTATCAAGAACAAATTTCGCAATGATACTTCACAAATAATTTCTGTTTTTTGGAAAGGGTATAATGCAAGAAAATTGAAGCAGTTACATCAGAATTTATTAACTGTAAATGTATAGGAAATAAAAAGATATACGAATACAAAATGCAATAAATATTATTTCTTTTATTTATTTTTATTTTTATATAATGCCCCGAAATCTGTCCACGATGCTCGAATAATTGGAGCACGAAATTATTCTTGGTTTAGATATATTGTTATTTATACGTTTTTCTTCTTCGAATTAATTACTAAAACACATTTTAATGTATATGTAAAACAACGAATAGTCTGCTATGAATATTAAATAATAAATTTTTTTTGTTGTTTCAGATTTTGGGCGAGTATCATTATTAACTTTTTTAGAAAGCTGTGACGTGTCTATGTTATCACATTTAGATCGTGAGTATTTTTTCATTTTTGTATTATTAAAATTCTTTAACATAAATATTCATTTTATCATAAATGTAACGAGTTATTGTATGTGTGCAGAACAAGCAGCTATTTCCGATGACGTTTCTAAAATCAAATACGAAAACAAATATATTGGTACGATAATTAAATGCTTTATAATAAAATTTTTATTATTCTTAGTGGAAGTCAAATTTTCAATCTGACATTTCTATTTATCAAATCTTTATTTTTAAGATGATACGTTACACGATGCAAAACCATTAATACAAATTAGCGGTGAAAATTTTAGATCAAATACAAAAAAGAGGAAAAATAATAAGTTTTGTGAGTTTAAAATAAATAATAATCTAATTAGAAATAGCAGAGCTGTTCAAAATCTAAATGTATAATAATTTTACAGGTATATCCATGTTTTATGAATTGTTTTGTTTGCACTGCAATAAAACAATTGAAAAAATTAATGGCAAAGGAAAGATTAAATGCACAGTATGCGAAAATCGTTTGTCTCTGATCTGTTTTAAATGTAGAAAGGGGCATACGACAGTCTTAGCTCTATTTCATCACTTGAGAAGCAAATGTTTAAAAGATAAATTTAAATTCAGAAAAATAAGAAATTATAAAGGTTCTATCATAAAAAGAAAAAGGACTGGCGTACTCAGTACGTATTTTCTAATTATATGTACATTAGGGTGTCCCTTATTTCCCAAATTCCAGAAATCGATCATGCCGCTTTTTAGATCGATTTCTTTTGACGAAAAAACATGTTTGAAATTTCGAATGACCCCAAATTTAAAGTTTAACCCGTGCCTATAGACACGACCTTTGGGAAATAAGGGACACCCTAATGTAGACACATCATGTCTGATAATATTGTGATACCTGTACTAAATGAAAGAGTGCACTTGTACTCGTATTTTTTTCACTTATTGATATTACCTACATATATGTATTTTAGAAACGACAGACTGGCTTCAACTTTACTGTACAAATTGCAACAAAGCAGTGCACAAAATTCGTAGTATTAAGATGACGAATTGCAACAAATGCAAAAACCTTTTAGATTATGTATGCGTAAAATGTGATAGAAGATATAAATATTCTCCCAGTTTATACGAGTGCGTAAAATGCAAGTGCTTTGAGCGTCTAGAGTCAAATGAATCAGATAAAATTGATGAAACTTGTAAAAATAAAGAACTTAGCTTTTATGACGAGGAGAATAAAACTGAAATTGATACCGAAAATAGTCAGTTGTGCCAAAGTGCGTCGATATGAGTGGCAAAGATATGAATGTGAACGAGGAATGCCAAGCTCGAAAACTTTTTCATTGCCGTTCCAGATCCTTTTAAAGCTGTCACAAAATACATTTAGAACATCACGTAAAAATGCAACACGCCACATCGCGCAAAATCTCAATATATAAGAACTTACCTCGATTTGAAAGATGGTAAAAAAGGCTTGATTATTAAGTATTAAGAAGGGAGTAATAAGATACGATAAATACTGAAAGCAACATTTCACAAAGAGAATGAGGAAAACATAACCGACATAGCTTACATAAAAAATGACAGCTGTTGATGTATATAATATTGATGTATATTGTATTAATAGAATCTATTATGAAAAATATTATAAATTGTACATATGTAAACTTTTATAATTGGCAAAAACTTTCGTCGTAATGTGAATGTTGTATAAAAATAAGTAGATTGCGTTATTTATTGATCTTCATGGATGTTTTCCAAATTTTAAAAAATTTTTAAAGACTTGGATAATAATTACTGCTTAGAATTTGTAAGAGAATTATTTTTCTGTAAATGTTTGTGAAAAAATTTAATATTACACTGCGAAAATAATTGAATAAATTTAAGAAAATATTTAATTATTTTTTTTTTCAGTGAACCAGTTACTTCTTATACTTGCAGAGAATTTCATAATAAGACTGATTAATATAAAATAGGGTACAAGACGTAGGAGCTAATTCTTTTATTACATAGCAATATAAAATAAAAATTATCTACTAATGACGTATATTTCTATTACCTCACATTATATAGCATATTTCTATTATCCATCATCGTCACCCTAATCATACTTATTTATCTCATAATTATTTATCTCTGAATTGCATCTATTTAATTTACCTTCTGAATTTGGTAAAGTTTTAATGACTTTTATCACCTGCAGAAGAATTGATTAACAAAATGGTTTGAATACCTCTTATGTAAAAAGGTGCAATACGATTAACTGTATCACAACAAAAATTCGAATAAAAGACAATTTATTCTTTGAATGCGATGCATATTTCTTTCCTTAAAATAAACTCCAAATGACTCAGTGTGACAGTATTATAGAGAGAGCCTGGCAGCAATAGAGACATCTAAGTTTTTATGATGGGCCCAACCGTCCCACGGAAGTGCGAAGGACCATAAAACATCTGTTCGAGGATAGCTCGGGTTGAACGTACGCTATTATCACACGTCTCCACTTTCTCCTTTGGACCGTTCCGAGGGAAATTAGAAATATGAATTTCCCTCGGCACTCAGTCCTTTTACGCTCCACGAATTGTCAGCGTTAGAGGTGAACTAGCGCAAGTCGTGTTAAGGTAGAATTTTAAATCTTGCAAAATTCTCCAGTCATTTTTTTATGTTATTAACGAGCAGCTTATAAGCAAATTTGGATTCCTAAAAAATGTTTACACATTTTCACTGTAATAATTTTCACTCTAGATGGAAAGACTAAGATTACTAACTGTCTCATTAAAAGTTGCTACCGCGCGATACTATACTAGTTAGGTATGTATGTATAACGATATATATCCAAAGTTTCCAGAAGCAATAGCGTCTGTCACTGAAGTTTTTATCGCTGAATCGCACCGCGATACTCGTTGTTCAGACAAAAAACTGTTTTGCTCCACGTCCTTCCGATCCAAATATCTCCTACATTTTCCAGACGTCATCTATGCACTCTTACTTTATTGCCCCAAGTGTCGGAAGACGTCCAAGACAAAGTTTCACAAGAGGAAGGAGAAACATTGCCAGGGATGTGACGCCACCCAAGTGTTTCAATGCACCGAGTGCGAAAACATCTACAAAGACAGTTATATGGTACCGCCCGCTCGAACTGTATGCCATGCACCTGCCGCCAGATCAGATTAGACATCGCACAACTTCTCGAAATGCTTTAAGAACTTAGGCAGTATTGAAAGAATTTAGGTAGCAGGCACGAGACAAGCGTGTTACTCGAACATTTGATGATGGGGAGATTGATTTAGTCAGATTGAAATTTAATTAACGAACTTATTATATGTATAATATATTAAATTATTAATTGATAAAGAAGAATATTTAAATTTAGTCCTGTAATAAAAATTGAAAAAATTTTTATAAGAATAAAAAGAATTCTGTCTATCATTCCAAGTCATGGACAAAAAATTATGTGGAGTATATACATATATGCCCATATTTAATATTTTTCCGCACTCCGCGTGCAAAGTTTGATTTTGCGCACGTTGTACGGTAAAATATTGTGCGCAACACGTGCGCTCAGGTTATCTCAACTCGTGCGATGGCCACCCTCGTCGAGATAATCTCCTTCGCCCACTAGTAGCGTAATGTACTATTTCCTACGAGGATATTACAGTATATGTATAGCATATAAAATCAAAATGAATTCTAAAAAATAATTTCGTACGAAATATTTAGTGCTCAATAATATTCAATTCATAATAATTAATGTATGGCAGAATTAAATAAAAGAATTAGTAGGTACCAGTACAGACAGGATCACGACTAAGTATCACGACGATGAAAAACCGTTGCTCACATAAAGAAATTAGAACTATATGACACAGCGGCGCCATCTGACTCGATTTTTAAACAAAAAAACGCGCGTTCACCTGATGTGTTTTGTCTTTCCGGCCAATCTGGCCGCCGATGGTCGTTGTTGCTGTAGTATTAGTATACCTAGTACCTATATATATACGCTTACAGACCTTACAGTGTTTCGAGCTCAAAGAAAATCGAACGTCTTATTCTTTATAACTTTGGTGCGTTATACTTTATACCCTAGAAAAATATAAACGGTTTTTTCCTGTAAATACGTTTGCAAAAGATTTATTTTAGACTTTTTTGTGTAGTGTATTAGACGTGTATTAACAAAGGAAAGTATCGAGAACAGCTTGGCCACTTTTAGTGAGTTGTATCATTTCCTCGTATTTTGTATTGTTTTTCTACTCTTTAGAAGCATATTGATATTAATTATGAAAAAATAATCGTATAAACATTCAAGTTTCTTATTTAAAGTTATTATCACTTATCGTAAACCTTTTAATATACATGTCAATAAACCAAATTTATTTTCGTATCGTATAACAACAGTGACAGCTTGAAATTCTTTACAGCTTTTAAGTATATTATTAAAATGGATGAATATCAAAATGATTTAAGACAAAATAAAGTAGGTGAGCATGTTTATAATACTAAACATTTTTAATAAAGTTAAATAAAATTAATAATACCATAAGAATGTTTCTTATTTTCTTTTTCTGTGGTTGGATTAAAGCTTAACAATATAAAAAATTGTTTATTTAGTTAAATATTTATATGATGATTTTGATATTCTAGAGAGTAGTTCTATAACTATGCAAGAGCTATCTCACAGTATACAAGAAATTATAAGCACTCCAGATATATCTTTTTATTTAAATTCACCAACTGATTGCGGTATGTATAAAAAATTTCAATCATTGAGTAAAGATAAATGTATGTAGATAAATTTGTCGAAGATTTAAAATAAAATTTTATTATTACTATTGCAATTAGAACTGATTTGTGAATAAATTAATTAGCTCTAAAATATTTTAAGATGATGGTATCAATTTAGATTTGCTTTATATGAAATTATAGACTCAAATTTTTTTCATTTAATTACAATTTTTCAGTCTTTATTTATCAATACTTTTATTTATCGAATATGAATAGAAAAGACAAATCGGCCATCAGCTTTTTTTTATATAAATTGAGGTTTACAATAGCCACCAATCTAAACTTTGTTACAGGTGATTTAAACATGGTAATAGAAACATTGAAAATTGACGAATCTCAAAATGCTACAAAATCTTTGAGAGGTAAACCTCGTATATATGTATGTATATATAATGATTGCAAAATATCATTGTACTTATTCATTATATAATATTTATTGTTCAGATATAAAAGTAAAAGTGGATGTATGTGAAAATGAGTTAATGTCAATTAAAGAGGAGATTAAAGGGGACATACAAAAAGTGGAGACTAAAAATACATTGAAAAGTAATCATACTATTAATTTGACTCAATTATTATAATTTTGAAAATTATTCATGGACAAAATTAACTTTATTACAATTTTTAGGTAAATTGTTACCACTTGAAACAGTGATGAAAAACCATACAAGCAAGTATTTATGTACTATTTGTAAAAATTTAGTGTTCTAAAATTCAGTCCATTATAATGATTTTACGTATTATAATAATTTAGAGCTAATAAATTAAATTTTAATTGAAAATATTTTTGGCCTCGACCTAATAACTTGGATAGAAAATTCAATTTAATTTTTTAATTAAGCATGACAGATTGTTAGAAATTAAATAAACATAAAGTTATTATAAAAAATTCTTGCAGATTACAGTGATTTAATCAGAGCATATTGTCTTAAGTGTAAAACAAAATCTGCAATTTTTAGTTACAGAAAATATTGTCAAAAATGTGAAACAATGCTATCATATATGTGTATCAACTGTTCCTGTGTAAATAAGAGATTAATCCGTATTCTAACTCATATAAAATATGAATGTGATAGAGAGTCAATTTTTACGTGCACTGAATGTAATTATAAAAGTTTTCGCAAGATGCTTCTTATTAAGCATATGAAAACTGAGCATCCTGTACAAAATAGTAAAGGACCTGTGCAAAATTGGTACCAATGTTCAATCTGTAATAAAAAGTTTAAAACTCAGTTTAAGATGTTAGTACATCTAAGAATTTGTGGTAAAGAACTCATCTTACAATGCCAATACTGCCTATTTAAAACTAAATTTAAAAATGGGTTAGCAATACATGCACAAATGAAACATCAAGATTTAATAACTCAAAATTATCACAAGTGTCCCAATTGTGGGAAAAAGTACATGACTTTAACAAATCTAAAAAGACATATGAGAAGGGTGTGTGGGCAAAAATCAAAGTTCGAATGCGAACATTGTGACTACAAAATTAATAGGGAATACTCTTTCCTAAAACATATGAAGGAAAATCATTCCAATGTGTTTTTAGTAAATAAATTTTTATCAATGCATATTCAATAATAGTAAAGAATTTTTTGTTAAATATTTCATTCTACAAATGAAAATTTTTAGTACTGTGGATTGTAATGTAATGGAATACTAATGTATTTATAAATGTTCAGTTATGTATTTTTAGTTGATATTTAAAATTTTTTATGTGTTATCGATTTTTGTTCTGTTTTAATTATATAAAAGAAATATGAAAATAATTACAGAATTATGTGTAATAATTCTAATAACAGATGTACGTAAAAGTTAAATATTAAGCAACTTTTTAATATGAATATTAAATTTCTATTATTTTATGTACTCCATAATTTAAAACAGAAAATGTATTTCATTGAGTTTTTTTTATAAATTATGAAAAGTATTCATAACTACTTTGTTACAACTTTAGTTGACTACTATTAATCATGTAATCAAACTAGTAATACAATTTAATAAAGTTTATAAAAATAGTATTCGTTTATATGCTACAATTTTTTATTTGTTAATGTGCTAAAATGTTAATAATTAAAAAAATATTTTGGGTTTGATTTTTTTTATTTGTGAATTTGTCTTATTGTAGGTACATGTACTTATATTAAGTATAATTATATTATTATATTAAGTATAATAAATATTCTAATAAGCTTTATAAAAATATCTTGTAATAAAGTTTAAAATACCTAATAGATATTCAATATATTATGTTTACCCTTTTCCTTCTCATAATAACTATTTAACTATACCTAGTTTTAGTTAAAATTATTTTAAATAAATTATTGTATTAATGTGTATACGTGCTTTCGATGTATTGTCAATATAAGTAATTGTTAAAATACTAATTTAAATTAAAGAACTAAATATTTGTATAGTTTAAGAGTTGTGGAATTACTAACAAATGTTTTTTTTATTTTACTACCTAACAGATTTATTTTGCCATCAGCAGCTGTCATAATCATAAATATTATTAATGCTTATAATATTTTAATGAAAGTGTAGTTAAAAAATTACTTTTTATTTTACAGAAAAGGACTGTACTATCAGTGGTAACGAAACTTTCGATTTTCTGTACTTTTCAGGTATTTACATTTTAAGAAAACTATTCAATCAATCACGACATAATAGGTATTATTAGGTTGAAATAAATGCTACATCATTTTAACATTTTATATAAATTTTAGGTTTACCACTACGAGCAATTAAAAATATGGCAACCAATAATGAGCATACGATTCTTAAATCACATGAGAATAGGTTTGAACCTATCAATTTTAAATTATTTCATAGTTTGTCTTTGCCACCAACAGTTTTAGGTAACTTGAGAAACGAGTGTTATGCACACATTAAATAGATAATTTCATCCACCTATTTTAAAAACTGTAACAAAAAATTATAGATGACATGCTCATAGAGCTTCTGGATAATGCTCTTGGAATCAATAAAAAAATATTTAAGAAGAGAAAACTTATCCTGCTGAAAAAACCAACGGCAAAAGAAAAAAAATTCAGTGAGTATTTGTTTAAAACCCTGTAATATCTAATCATTCGATGGCTCAAATAAAATTTCTTTTGGGAATTCTTAGTCAGTTAGAAAACAGTTTAGGAACTTGAAAATTAATAGGTGTATAGTTGAGCCAAGAGGTGTATCAATGTCGATCGAAATACAGGAATTTCATATTTTGCAGGCTGGGAGGGTCTGGCACAGCTGTTCTGCGAGAGATGCGGTAAAAGGAGCAGCGCGGCGGGCGAGGGTAACGGCCTGCACCGGGACAAGATTTGTCGGGGCTGCGGTGCCGCTGAGCTGCAAGTACAGTGCACCAAGTGTCCGAAACGATACAAAACGCTGAGATCGGCGTACAAGCACGTGAAGTACGAGTGCGAGCCGAGCTTCCAATGCGCCGAGTGCGACCACAAGGCCCCGTACCCCAGGTGTTTGGAAAGACACATGAGGAGCAAGCACGGGGCGATTAATAAAGAGGACGGGGCCGCGATGCACCAGTGCACCAAGTGCTACAAGAAGTACAAGAGTGGCAGCTACTTTTCCAAGCACAAGTGCAGCCTACCATGACTCGAGTCTTGCGCTTACTCCTCCGCTCCGCTTCTTTGACGAAAAATTTTATGTTATTGCTGGGCAATTTTTTTGGAGTTCCGGAGAATGAAAAGCGAAGAAAGCTTTTCCTATGTATGTACAAGGAGGTAAAACAGTGGAAATCATGTTGATTTAAATATTACATTGATAGTATAATAGGTAGCTCGTAATGCACAAGTGCAATATCTTAAATTTGTTAAGATCTATTTAAGTTCATTTATAAGGAGGTTTCCCATAAAATGGAAAATCATAAAGAATATTCTTATTATTTCTTTAATACAGCCTGCAGAATTGGACAGTTTGTAAGGTTGAGTTATTAATTTATAAGTACCTATTATATATTTTGTTTCGTGAAAAACACAGACTATCGTCTTTTTTTGAGCGAATTTCAATATTTCTGATGTATACATGCTCAATTAATTTAAAAAAATTCTTATTTGTTTATCCACCTTTGTTAAGTAATCCCATTTCCAAATGATACTATTAAAATATATTGATATTGATATATTCTATTTTTTTTTTACAATATTCCGTTTATTTGTCTAGTAAAAAATAGTATTGTATATATGTTCGCCTCGAATAAAAAGTTTTGTTTATGTATTCTATACTTTCAAGAAATCTTATCATACTTTCCGAGCGAATGTTCCAGAAAATATGCTTCATTCTTAGCACGTACTAAATTTCAATTTTGAAATTCGGAATATTTTTGCATCTCCGCATTTAAGCGGAAAGGTTCTGTTTCGAATCCCGTAGCAAAGAAATATAAACAACACTCAAGAAATAAGACGTTATACATTATACAAGGGCAGAGATATTAACGGCTAATGAGTTTGAAGAGGGACAGTATTTATTTCTGCATATTTCTTCAATATCTACTTATGGTTACTTTGGACTTTTATTGTAACAGAATGGATTTAGTTCAGGTAATCGGTCGACTGGCCTGCAAGGGTGTTCGGCGTGGCTATTTCCAAGACACTTGGCTTGCATATGTCGAATTCAGTGTACAGTGAACTATTGAAGTGTAAAGTACAATTTGCAGTGCCAGTAAACAGTTATACAGAAATCAGCATTCAATAATCTACTATCAATCAATTATACAATAATAAATAGTATTATTTAAACAGTGGGACAACAACGGCTCAAAAGTATCAAAGTTGCAAAAACATTGAATAAAAACTCTAAAGGAAACTACAATTTCTGGTCTACGAGATGAATTCAACGAGAAGTGAAAGTATTTTAGAAACATTCAAGAGTAACAAGAAAATTAAAACTAATCGTATTATCAATCCGATTTTGAATGGTAAATTATAAAGCTATGTATAATACTATTTTATTATTAGAGATGAAACCTTCCAATACAATTAAGTTATTGAGTCTTCTGTATTTTTTATAATGAATCAAGAATGTAAAAACTTATTTTTTTTAAGTTTCACTTTAAATTTTTATGGTGACTTATAAAAAGGACTGTAATAATTAATGTAAATAAAAAATTTTCTATTAAGACGGTTCTTCCGTGGCATCGTCACGTTAAAGCAAGAGTCAGTGAATTTTTCAGTATAAAACGTACTTGGTTGTATACAAAAACATGATTTTACGCGTCTATTATTCGAGTAATTGTATATTTAAGAAAATATTCATGAATGTCAATATTGATGAATTTGACTCGTAAATATTGTTAACCATAACCACTATGTCAGCTGTGGCGTGGCTGTGATATGCTGTAATGCTATATGAACTGACAGCTAACGGCGACGGTGCTGCCACGCGAACGCTTTGTATTTTCTTCCAGAAACTGGTATTTTTGATTTATTTAATTTGAAATATCTTCTTCAATTGTACGTAGTATTTTTGACTAAGATTCTGAAAATTAACTATTTCAAGACGTCGAACAAGGTTTTTTGCTTAAAATTATTGCGTAGAAATAAATAAAAAATACGTTTTCTGGAAAAAAAATAAAGTGTATGCGAGACAACACCGTCGCCATCAGCTGGCAGCTTATAGCATTAAGAACGTTCTCTTTATCAGTGGCACTCAACCTAAAGTAACGGGGCGCCATGTAGTTGGTCTATACTCGAGGTACAAAAAATTTGAGAACCTTTTGCGTTTTAGCTCCGCTTTTTATTTTTTCGACACGCGAATCAAATTCATTAATTTTATGACATTCATAGATATTTTCTTAAACACACAATTACTCGAATGATATTATTCCGATACATATCCTCTTTACCCTTTCTATGATTTTAATTCTGTGCATATTCCTTGCATTTGTTATAAATACATACATTACTTAATTAATATGGCCAATGAAATGATTTATTAGATATATTTATTTATGATTTTATTTTTGTTACACTGAACGTTTATTACGATAAGAATGTGTGTTTAAATAAGAAGTAAATATAAATTTATTTACAGCTATTTCGCAAATAAAATACAGAATCAAAGCTAGTAATAGGTGCATAGATAAGAATTTATGGACTACATCGATTACTAGTAAGAATTTGTTGTTATTATTTCAATATCCGGACCTACATTAACGGAATTAATTATAAAATTCAATTTTTTATCATTAACATACATTTTAATCAAATATTAATTTTTTTAGAAGAAAAACCTGAATATGTACAGAGTACTTATATTAAAGAAGAGCTCAACATAGATTGGGATGAGAATGATAATATTGGTATGTCTCAATGACAAAAATGTATGTTTACAATATTATAAGCAATTATTTACATAGATTTGTTATTAAATTCTAGAGGAGATGAGTGAGGACCAGGCTGGCATTACTGACTACCCCGAGGAAACAAAAAATGGTAAGTTATTGAATATTTACATTCAAATATATATATATATATAT
>UELV01173572.1:0-10962 GCA_900490015.1 Megastigmus stigmatizans | reverse complement strand
CCATGGCTTAACAGGAACTGCAGGCTAATAAATTTTAAGTATTATTTTCCAATATTTCTTATGGACATTTTTAACAATATACTTTCATTATTGTTACTTATACATCACCTACCTTAAACCGTAATTCTCCAGTCGGCGATTTTGCGTAATACAGTCCACGAAAAGCATAAATAGTTTTACCTTCTCGTGATTTCATTAATGAACCCCGAATTGGCCCTAATTTGGTTTGAACTATAGGATTTTCATTGTAGCATTTAGTGGCAAAAACTATTGCATTTATCAAGAACAGATAGATACGGAAAAATGATAACAATCCCGACCACTCCATTTTTTAATTGGTTCTTTAACACGAGTATAATAAAATGTTTATCAAAATAATATAAGTATTAGTGCACTAGTTTAACTAGAAGAAACTTCAAACTTTCAATACTGTGTTTCATGTCATTCGAAATGAGTCAGAAAATGTACTGACGAATGCAAGACGTTAAGATACCAAGACTAATCCTTTTATTTTTTTACGATCCACATTATTCCGTTGAAATTTTACATCACAAAGAAAATCATACTTTATCATGTCAAAGATAAATAATTAATAAATTCATATTGTTACATAGGACACCGAGCTGTCTTATTAATTTATTCATTGGCGCGCAAATACACTCAGATAACACAATAACTTATGTTCTGGCGCTTCAACATGTTTAATTATTAATTGTGCTTATACAAATTTACTAACGATTTCGCAGATCTAAAATCTCTCGTATATCTCTTAATAAAATCCAACGTTTTAAAAGCTTTAGATGTTACTAGTTCTATGTGTTCGCGAAAGGTAAGGTTCATATAAAATCTAATTCCCAGATCAGATATTGTGCCTACCCTGTCTATAGTGTTTCCGGATATTTTATAAATATGATAATCTATATGATTAGATTTAGAGTAACTTATTATTTGACATTTTTGTGATTTCAACAGGAGTTCATTCTCCAGAGACCACCTGCATACCTTGTCAATATCAGACTGTATGGGCTTAAGAAAATGTTAATTAAATAAAAACCTTTTTTGTGTAAATATTCAGCGTGAAACAGTTCTCGGTCATATTTAAACCCTTTGGCTGAGAACACGATGGCCCTTCTTTCGTTGCATCAAACGTGTCTATCCATGGTTGGACAGGTACGGGAGGCTAAGAACCAGCCAAGAATAATTATTTAAACAATCAAAAAACCACTAAGAAAAGATTATAGACGATAACCACGTGAAAAGCGTGTCGTTTATCTGAAAACGTAATTTCCCAGTAGGCGATTCCGCATAATAAAGTCCGCGGAAAGCGTAAATTGTTTTCCCTTTTCGCGATTGCATCAATGAACCTTTAACTCGTCCCAGTGGCGTTTGAACTTCAATGCCACTTTCAATTATTTTGCAACTATTTGCAGCCCAAATCAATTGAATCGTTAGCAGAAAATAGATGTTAAATGCCAAGAACCTCGCATGCTCATCCATTTTTTAATTCCAATAGATTTACAACCGTGAATTAATATCGAACCGTGTTTGAAATAATAGCAAAAGTCCTAGGGTCTACAAAAGCAAGTACAATCTTATAATATAATTATATTATTAAATATTATTTTAGGTGCGAAAATCTTAACTTGCCTCCCAGTAAGATCCAATTATATGTATGCTGACAGATAGTCCAAAAAAGTGTGTCAAAAAAGCTTATATATAGTCCAATGCTTATCTGATTATGATCGGTTCATACTCTCATTAACATGATTTTTATCAAACTGTTTGATATATGGAATATATTTTTTCATTTCAAAATCTGCGCGCAAAATTTAAGAAATCCAAATATATTCCATTAAACATAATATATGAGAGCATCTAGCAAAAGCCAGCCAGCAAACGTGCGCGACGCATTTCTCGCATAATACACGCTCTGATCAATTCTTCGCTTATAAGCGAGCGGTAAGGATTCCAGAAAAAATTAAAGCATATAGATCGATCGATTTCTTTCTTTTTCTGATGGTGTGACTATTATTCCTCCAAATTGCATTTTTAAGGTCTTAAAATTGTGTCAAACGTTTAAAGTAATTTTTCTAAAATACTAGATTTTTTCAAAGTAAATTTCTGTATTCTAAAGTGCAACTCTTTAAGCAACAAGTGGTTAAAATTTTAACTTTGAGAAGTAAAGGGTTCCTGAGTAAAGAAATATAAGGTAGGACGCCGTGGGGCCGCGCCATGTCGTGTTTTTCGATGAAGTACCCAACATCCCTCGACTAGTTCTGATGATGGTATATTAAATATTCCGAAACATTTCAACTAATATTTTTATTTTTTTTAAATTTTATTATCGATAAGTAGCTTGAAGCTATTATTGCGGCAACATAGTTAATATAGTTAACAAAATATCTTATAATAGTGGTGGAAAATAACATTTAACAAAATTTTCCTATTAGTAATATTTCGTATGATATATCAAATTTAAAATTTATTGGGTTATCACACTTTGAATAGTATTCGTTAACAATGGTACCCCTTCTTGTCACAGAATTCTATGATATGATATGGGAGACAATTTTGTAGAGAAAAATGTGGTCATTTATGATCATGGACGAACTAATAGATTTTAAGTTGAATTCTAAGGCACAGGATGAGTAAGCATGGCAAAATACGCTCATTGGATGGCCTTTTTTTTACGTACGGGAACTTGGAGCCTTATTATGCTGAATATGTTCTAGCTCTAGAAATACTATTCTTATAGATTGATCTTCAGATTATCGAACCATACATAATCACAGATTTGACTAGCGTAACATATAAATATCTAATAGCTTCCGCATTTCGAAAATTAGTACACGGAAAAAAGACTGGGGGAGCAGTTGCCTCAACTGGTGTTGCTGTTAATCAACGCGTACGGCAAGCTGCTTGTCCTTCAAATGTGAGAGCAGTTCACTTTTTCTGGGAGAACCATTCGCCCATGCTATAGTATAATAAACAAGATACATATAGTACTGTCGCAAGATACAAAACACAAATGAAATAGAAACGACTGCATTTTGGTTATTAGGTAAATCGGGGTCGAAACAACCGATTTTCATATTTGCAGCTTCCTAGGTCCAAAGGTTCCATGCGCAACAGGGTTTCGAAGTTTTATTTGCTTATATCTCGAGAACGGCTTAGGCTAGAACAAAATGGTTTACACCAATTGAAAGAGCGAAAATTTTACATTGGAAATGATTTTTTATTCGATTTCGATGAGTGTAAAGTTTCGAGATAATCAATAGAAAAGAAATTATCTCAACTCGCCGTAGTGAGTGGGGTAACCAGTACCCCAGAAACAGAGTAGCCGCTGCACACTACTGCTAGTGGCGCTGCTACACCGCTCTTGGCGCGGCAGTTTCCCCAGTCTTTTTTCCGTGTACAATTTCTTACAATAATCCCCATGTGCAAGTGGCTTTATTAACAACATGATTTAGAACCCTTTTTTCTTGTACGAGTTAATCACTATAACCGTATTGTACCATAATTTTCATTCGTTTATTGTGTATAGGGATTAGAATGCTAACATGAACCACATATATATAATATTATACGTAAAAACGTGCACATTATTATTGAACACAACAGAATTATTGAAAAAAAGCTTATACAGTCCAGTGCTTATCTGATAACGCTGGATTCAAACTTTCTCATTAGCATAATTTTATTAAATTGTTTAATTAGTGGAATATAATTTTGTTTTCAAAGTCTGCGCGCAACTTATCAAATTATCAACTTATCATTGTACAAATATATGAGAGCGTTCAGCAAAAGTCAGCCAACGGGTGCGTGAGGGGCCATTTTCATTGGCATTTAGCTTCCTCTAACTTAATGATTTGTTCTGATATACATTTATTATATAATTTAAAGTAAGTAATTAAACTATCAAAATATTTAAAAAATTATATAAGAAATTTAGTAATTTTTTTTTAATTTCACAATTATTATTAAAATTTAAAATATATTTTTAAATTTATATTAGTCTTCTACATTCAAAAATAATAATAAGCTTCAATTATTTACAAAAATATAAAAAACTTTGATTATAACCAAAAATTTTTAAACAAATTTCATTGAAAATACAAATAAAGAGATATTAAACATCAATTTCCATCAAATCATTATTGAAATATAAATATTTTTAAAAAATCGAAAAAATCAGAAAAATTTAAATATCTTCAAACTTATGAACCAAGTATGTATAAAAAATATACAGCTCCCACGGAATAATGCTATTTATATATAAAATTTTGAAAAGATTTGTGCAGTTTTACACCAGTTATCGAATCTGATAGAAAACCGATTTTACGGAGCGTGACGAGTTAGCGCGATACGATATGGAGACAATATGAAAATGAGAAAAGCAGCGCGGATTAGCTCAGTAGTGTGCTCAGTGGCTAGAAGTCGCACTTCACACCCAACTCGGTCAGAACAGTATATTCTTGCTCTAAGTATAATATTTTATATCTTTTGGTAATACGTTCTATAATATCTTACACATCGATCTATATCGGTCTCTCACCTCTCTCAAAAATATAATGTAGGGATCTTTTGTTGCGAGACCTACTTTACCAAGAATATAAAGAAAACTGGGAAAACAATGCTCGCTAATACTTTTTCCTTTTATTACGATTGTATTATTTTTTATTAAACTGTGTATCGTCGACTACAGAACTGTAAGGACTACCCATTACTGTTATAAATAAACTCAATGACCGACCTTATACAATATATATATTATAATCAATGCTCATTGCACTAGCGAATTTAATATGAATTCGGTTTTGTTTTTTCAGTAAGACAAATATACACCGTAGAGAATATCGCGAAAAAGAACGAAAATAAAGCTATATTTTGAGCCTTAAAACCTAGAGTTTATTCAGTTACAAAATGTCTCCAAAATTAATTTGATTTCGCTCATAACTTTTAAATAAAAAGTGCTAATAACTCAGTCTAAAATGATTTTCGATTAGTACTTTGCAATATTCTCTACAATGTATTTAGACCTTACTACAAATGCGTAAAGCCACCACCGAGATGAGTATCCCTCATTTTTGTATAGGAAGAATCTCTCTGTATAAAGTTTCAGTTAAATCCGTGATCTATCACTTCCTAGAGTTTAAACGACTCAGTGTTTAAAATAAATAATTGTTTGAAACTGAATAATACATATATATAAGGCCCTCCTGGAATTATTCGTGTATGAAAATTTTTATCAACATATACACCTTCATAAAGAAAATATGCCGCATCATTTATCATTTAATGATATTGAATTTATTCTAAGAAACTGAAAGGTTAGTATAAATTAGCGTTAAAAAGTATTGCATTGCAATATCTAATTTTTAATTAATTTTCTTCAATTTTTAAAAAAGTAATTACCAATCTTCTACAAATCTGCTTCCATTCATATATTAATATGCATAAATTTCCTACCACTGGTTATCATTTATTTATCGCTAATGAACTTGAGACAATTAGGAACAGCTAATTAAATCCGACAAAACTGTTCACACGTTGCACCTTTATTCTGTATCCATATTACAATGTTATTAACACTTGCCTTTGCACAACGATAATTCAATATTATCAGTTCAATTAATTATGAGTTATGATATTATGATGTTCGGTTATATTATATCATCATTAAATCACATTTCAAATCTTTAATCCTTAATCGTTGTGATGCTCTTTTAGAAAGTTAATAGACTATCTCATTATATGAATATTTTTGTAGCAAAATAATGAAATAAATTTACTTTTGGTTTTTAGGTTACATATTCTATACTTTTAGTGACGATGATTAATTATTGTTTGACAAACATATATCACTGTGATATAGTAGATGGTTTTCGCACTATTTATTATAGTACACATATAATATACCTTATTAATAATATATTAATAGACGATAGTAAAAATACGTAATTTACGTGAACTTCTATTAATCTACTGGGAAAAGTTTATCCCACAGTGCCATTCTTTCAGGATTCAAATTAGTTTGTATCGACAAATGCTCATCGATTAATAAATATTTCTTATTCTCTGGCGTATATCTTTCCCAAACCACATTTTCAAATAGCTCGTCATCTTGGGGCCACGTTTCCCCTGTTTTTGCGAAATGTGCCCATATTTTTGTTAGACGTTTGACCATAAAAAGGCCTACGTCCCCATCTTTGAAGAATGGAAAATTATTAGGTCTGTAATAAGGATCCTTTAATGGAAAAATGTATTCCAAATCATCACCATGAACAACACCTAGGATATAAGAAAAATGTATATTATGTATGTTTCTTCATTAACCTTTACTATTAAATTATAACTTATTTAAAAAATTATATTTCCTTTTCCTTAAATGCTTTATTATTAATCTTCTATTGCATCAGATAATTGAAGCAGGATAGTTTTATTAAAAATTGTAAAAATGTAAAAAAAGCATACCAGTTGGCTCAGTTGAGTTCTTGTGAAATGCTTGACCGTACGGGCTTTTGTACGCAAATTCATAATAATAAACTGGGGATTTCATATACTCGCCGAACAGATTAACAGCGCGATGCACGGGAAATACTGTGTTGGCATCCGAGACAAGCTGTAACAAAATTGACCATTTATTAGTTAATAATTACAATTGAAACTGTAAGAATACCTGTCCAAGCTCTTTGGCATATTTCACAGTAACATCCTCATCGTTGAAATAAAATTTTTTAAGTGCACTACTTATTTTTCTCGAACGAGCAGTTCCCCTTTCATACTGGTAACAAATGGGTGCAAGTATATTCCAATTGCTGTTCAATTCCTGAAAATACTTATCATTGCCACTATTCGCATTATCGATATGCGCTAAAAAAAACGAGAGATATTATGATATTGTACAGGACGTATGATTCGATTTTTTTGCACTTACATACTAATTTATAACTCATTTCGTCTCTTGTGACACCAACGATCAAAGGCACATCGTTTACAATTTGATCATCTTTAACTAATTTCGTTGGGTCATCGGTTAGGAATCCTTCGACACCTGGTACATCTGGTTCAACTGCTGGATACCAAATGAATGATGGATGCCCACGCCAGTCCTATATATTTCGTTATTTTGATTGATATTTTATCATCATTGCCTATGGCTTTGATTGTTACTTATAATAAGCATATACCCACCGCCATACTAGGGTACGATGCTCCAAAATCTTCAGCAGATACCCCCATCATACATTCAAACATTCGATCGAGATTATCGGTCGGGCAAGAGAGCAGTAGGGCTTGTTTTTTCGCCACATTTATTTGTTCCCGTTGTGGTGGTGTCTGCGTGAACACCGAACCGCTCAAAGCGATTGCGCGATGAAACAGTCCTTTAGACATGGACGACATCATATGAGCCATAACACTTCGGGCTCCCGAACTCTGACCTGCCAATGTGACGCTGTCAGGATCACCACCGTATGCCTCAATGTTATCTCTTACGTAGCGAAGTGCTATGACCTGATCCTTGAACCCCAAATTTCCCGTAGCATGATAATCGCCGGTGTTTATGAAACCTTGGGCATTTTAATTTTTAGAATTGCTTGCGATCATAATGATCTACTGTCTTGGACTTTACTTACCTAGAGATCCTAAGCGATAATTGATTACTACCAGAAGAATATTGTGATCGAGCAAGTACTGTGGACCGTGTAAATAGCTTTGGCCAGATAGCTTGGAAAGGCCTCCTTGATGGAGGTACACAATTACAGGCAATTTTTGACATTTAGAATTGAGCTGTAGGATATATTATCATAAGTTTAAAATATAGATTATTTATTAAAAGTTAATTATTTGTACGAAGTTATTTGAAAGACTTTTGCTACAAAATTTTGGTAAAAATCAGTGCTTTTATAAAAAAATAATATAATAATTTTTAGACGTACTTGAAATTTAGTTGTGTTTTGTTGTATGTTAATAAAATAAAAACCTTTTGCGTGTAAATATTCAGCGTGAGACAGTTCTCGGTCATATTTAAACCCTTTGGCTGAGAACACGATGGCCCTTCTTTCGTTGCATCAAACGTGTCTATCCATGGTTGGACAGGTACGGGAGACTAAGATCAGCCAAGAATAATTATTTAAACAATCAAAAAACCACTAAGAAAAGATTATAGACGATAACCACGTGAAAAGCGTGTCATTTACCTGAAAACGTAATTCCCCAGTAGGCGATTCCGCATAATAAAGACCGCGGAAAGCGTAAATTGTTTTTCCTTCTCGCGATTGCATCAATGAACCTTTAACTCGTCCCAATGGCGTTTGAACTTCAACGCCACTTTCAATTAGATCGCAACTACTTGCAGCCCAAATCAATTGAATCGTTAGCAGAAAATAGATGCTAAATGCCAAGAACCTCGTATGCTCATCCATTTTTTAATCCAAATAGATTTACAATCGTGAATTAATTTCCAACTATGCTTAAAATAATATCAGGAGTCCTAGGGTCTAAAAAAGCAAGTACAATCTTATAATATATTTATATTATTAAATACTTAGTATTTCAAGTGGCAGAATTTTAACTTGTCTCCCGTTGAAGACCATTTATATATATGTTGACAGATAGCCCAGAAAAGTGTGCCAAGAAAGTTTATATAATAAGAAAGCTTATACGTCCAGTGCTTATCCGATCGCGCTCGATTCACGCTTTTAAACATGATTTTATCAAATTGCAGTAAAAGATTGATTGGAAGTAGCATCATATTCTAACGTGATTAATTAGTAGAATATAATTTGAATTTCAAAGTCTGCGAGCAACTTATTAAATCCAATTATATTCCATTGTATACATATATGAGAGCGTCTAGCAAAAGCCAGCCAGCGGACGCGCATGGCTCATTATTCGCGTAAATCACGCGCTGTTCAATTCGCTGATAAGAAAACGGTGAGGATTGCAGAAAAAATTAAAGCACATAGATCGATAGATTTTTCTCGCTCTTTCGGATGGTGCGACTATTTTTACTCCAAAATACTTTTTTAAAAACCGTCCTTTTTTCAAAGCAACTATTTTATTCGGAAGTGCAATTCTTGAGCTACAAGTGTGTACAGAGTACGCATGCATCATCCGTGCTACGCCTGGACTTGATTTTATACACGTATCACAATGCATATTTATACTTACAGTATTTTATACTTCAAATTGGTTATTCTTAACCAAAACTATTAATCACAACAAATTCGTTTGTTTAAAATCCATCTTTCTTATCAGATACTTTTCATTTTTTTTTTGTTTCTCTGATTTTCTTACTGTTGGGTTTGTTAGATTGAATGGGTTGTTGCATATAATTTCTTTTCTTTTGAGTTTTGTTTGTGGTTTTTTTTTTGTTTGTTTTCTAAATCTAAATTTCTAAATTTTTTCACTTATTTTCGTGAAAAACACGCCATATTTTTTTTCAAGAGTGGTTTCGCAAAAAATAAATCTCATCATTCGAAAGAACAGGTCAAAATACGCCGGATAAAAAAAATTTGAACATCGATTGCACTTTTTGCAGTATTTTGAATTATTGTCATTGCATTTTCCTTATGAAAAAAATTCATAAAGTTGAAAATTTCTAAATTTTTTCACTTTTTTTTCGTGAGAAACACGCCATATTTTTTTGCAGGGGTATTTTAACAAAAAATCGGTATCACCATTCGAAAGAACAGCTCAAAATACGTCGGATATGATCTTTTTCAAATTTTTTCAAACCTTTTTTTTAGTTGAAAAAAAACCTTGAAAAAGATGTTGAAAATTCCGGGTCTTGGTCTTTAATGGGTTAAGTATAAATGGGTAGATGTAATTCGAACGCTTGGGATATTGAAAGCGATTCTAGTTCTACTCTTTTATTATCTACCAATAGTTAGACGCAATGAGTCGATTATGTTCTTGCTATTGTTTTGGCTAATCGTAGATTAAATTATTCAAAAATTAATAAATACCTATTGATTTATTATGAAAAAATTTTACAACTATTTCATAATGTCAATCTATCGGTTGAAGATTAGAATGATTATCGCAAAAAACTGATCTATTCTTCGGAATCCAAACCATACTTGTACTACTGATCGAAAAATTTTTAAATAAATGCGAATTTAAGTAAGATCGGTACTTAATCAGAATGAATAAAATGTTGAAATAGTCAATACGAAAAGCTAAGCAGTGGTTGCTGAAAAAGATTCATGGTTATAAAAGAATTTTCAGTTCTAACATTTATTTTTGCATGAATTTTACTGTTACCTATTTAATCAGCTTATCGGCTTACCGACATTCGAAGCAGCATCTTATCTTGAAAAAATATTTGTATTTTTACTCATATTTTAATTGATAATACATTCTTATTCACTTTTTAAACACATATTATTTTAACTTTTTTATATTCGAAATAACAAAACCATTATGCTATCATTGAAAGTTTAAAATATATACAATAAGGGTGTTCAAGCAAAATCATTTGCAGTGCATTAACGATAGCTTTATTACTAGTGATTAAAATTTTAAAGGTATAAAAATACCGTTTTTTTAATATATTAAAAATCTATTCTTTTTTTATATAAATTAGGCTTATAAAATTTACAATATATACGTTTAAAAAAGTTTTTAATTATCTATTATTTGCAATAGTATTTTATTAAAATTTAATTAGTAGCTATTGTGGTATTTTATTAGTAAGTTTATTTATAAATTTTTATAAAAATTATTTTAAAAATTAAGAATATTATGAATATATATATATATATATATAGGATTGTCGAAATAAAAATAATTTATTCTTTTTGGTTATACATTGCAAATACAAGTGTATTAAAATCATGAAATTTATTCACATAGCAAAGTTCAAATACTTTAATGACTTATTTACCTATAATTTAAAACATTATTATATAAATGTTGGAACAAATCATTTAACCTTTAGAGGGCGGGGGTGGTCGA
>UELV01173570.1:0-17399 GCA_900490015.1 Megastigmus stigmatizans | reverse complement strand
AGAACCGCCGAGGAGAAACTTCCCGGGACATTATGACGAAAATGTTAATCAAATAGCGGGGACCAACTCTCTTCCTGCCCGCTGCTTGCTTTCGAGTGATTCTTCGCCGCGGTCTAAAATGCCGTGCGCGCGCGAGCGTCGCGTCATTTGCATGGAAACACACTGAGCTGCTGTGCGCAGCAAGCACTCTCTCTCTCTCTCTCTCTCTCTCTCTCTCGGCTGCTCCTCCTCCTTCGTTCTATCTGGACCTTTCTTCCTCGTTTGCTTCTTATTTCGCAAGATTTATCGCGCGACCATTTTATCCGTTCTTATTTCGCTATCTCTCTTACGTACTTGCTCTGACTTTTTGGAAGAGTGCATGCAGTATGGAGATGGAATGGATGGATCTCAAGTTGTACTTTCGGTCCTTCACATTTCAATCGTTTTAGAAATATTTTAAAGTACATTATTATATATAGTAAGGTTATGCATGCACATAGAATGTAGTTTATTTAAAGCCTCATATCGTTACATTAAATGCTGAAATTTAATAAGAAAAAAATTTTTGCTATCTTTTAATTGAAAGCATTTAAAGTTTTTTTACGCGTGGTTTTACATGAGTATAAATTAGAATTGTTACGTATTTTTATATTTATAGTAGATATTAAAACTTTTCATAAATATTAAACAATTTCCCAAGAAAAGTGACTCCAATAGCATTGATACTTTACAACTTTACCACGTATGGCTATAATTACTTACAGCATTTGTTTGATACATGATACGACTAAAGCATATACTTTGGTCAGGATTATATGAAGAGCTTTTGTTGGTGTAAATTATTATATATAAATATGTACGTTTAAGGTATACACTAATAATTTTAAAATAAGATATGCACTATTAATTTAAACCTATCCTTACTTATATCTAACAAAGTTTTTAGCTATTGAATCATCAATATGAATTTTAATACTTATTAAATTCATATTTTGAGTTTAACAATTGTCAGTGTGAGGATAATCAAGTACTTTAACCAACATGAATATGTTCAATTGAATTTAACGGACTAGTGAATTATTGCTTTAAAATGCATTAATGACTTATTTTTAGTGAACAAAACAAATTTTTTATTTCATCAGAAAAAATTCCGTGAATAAAGGGTTGAAAAGCAATTTGCATCGCAGACCAGCCTTTACGTAGTGATAGTGGAGTGGTAGTGCTACGAAGGACTTTGATATATTGCAGTAATTTATCTAAGCGGTATTGTAACTATGTAGGAAAAATATTTTAAAGACTATTTTTATCATGCCAGTGTAAAACGAAAACTCTACAAAGTTTTAATAAATATCATTATATAATATTATTATATAGATTTAACTCAATGAAGAACTAAGAACTCGAAGTATCATGGTCACAAAAAAAACATATATGGTATAAAATATTGTACCATGTCTATAAGACTGTCAACGTGAAAAAATTAAATGTGTAAGTGCAACAAACCACTGTAAGAAATTTATCCATTTACTTATACTGCACTGCCTGGAACGAAAAGTTAGATAAATTTTGGGCGCAAACATTTAAATTACCTTTTTCCGCCTGATATCGGAAGGCGACTCGTGTGCGTCGTTGCTCGTTATAGGTATTCTCCGACTTTTGGCAATGCGGGCATTACGCGGCAAAGGTTCATTGCACGCATCGCGAGTTTAAGCACGACGCATAACGTGTACAGCCAGTGTAGAGAACGACAATAATACGCGCTTGTCATGTTGGCGAAAGAGCGGGGAGGGGAGAATCTTGGCTCCGTACTAATGAAATTACTTCGTACGCGTTCTATTTTGCTTTTCCCATATGCGTAATATAATTTTACTATTACGGGCAAAGCCGGTTGTCCTGCACGTACAGAGATATTAAATAGGAATTTAACAGTTCATATAGTTCGTGACTGCTTCAATCTTGAAATGTAATTTTTTATACCGAGGAACCAAATCTTTTATGATGTAATAGTATACATTTTGATACTAGGTAGTGCGATGAAGTGATTTCACCCTCTTGGGACACGTTTGCACACCAGCGAAGCAAGTGTGAAAAGGTCACGCGAGGTTGAAATCTATTTCTCGTTCATGTATCAAACAGTATTTTATGACACAATGTGTGAGTAAGCTCAATTTTAACGCATGCGTCTCTTTCCCGCGTACGATAAATCGAGCTTTTCGCACGGAGTGTCGTAAAAATTGTGAATTAATAACGAGATTATAGTATAAGTACAAAATGAAACTCGCTAGTTTCTAAATGTATAGTTAAATAATATATACTTAATTTTAGGGCATCGAGCACTAATATGTTCCCTCTACCGACCAGACGCTTTAAGAACTACAATTAGTATCGAAGCCTTCATTGTATTCTTATACAGTGACGGTAACTTGAAGCTATCTGATCAGGATATAATGTATTGCAGGCTACGGAACATATAATGTTATGTGTGAAATGTATTTAGAATAAAAATTTTACTATCAGGGCGATTCCACATAAATAGACTTTTGTACCGGAGTCACGCTTCAGGAAGGTAAAGTTGAAAAATTGGTGTCTTATTATGTTCGTCTGTTTCTATTTATACATCATTTTAATCTGAGAAAATTATGAATTGAACGAGTGTAGATTTATACAAATACAAGAGTATCATAAATAATTAGTTTTATAATTCGTTATGAAATCGCTGACAATATTAATGATCGAGCTTCGGTTGCGTTTTTGCTTGAATAATGAAGGTCGTGTAAAAAAAAGGAACTACAATCCTCGGCTCTAATCTTTTCTCCCGTCGAAACGAGCAAAAAAGTATAGCAGTACTACAGCATTGAAAGGAACGCGAAATCAAGAGAGAAGAGGGGAGGAGGGAAGAAGGGGAGGGGTGGAGCAAGAGGAAGAGAGAGAGAGAGAGAGATGTAGAGTCTCCGTTGTCTCGCCGGAAGATTTTTCGTCGCTCCCTCCGTGCTCTTTTAATCGTACTGGAAACAAAGCGATCGAGACTCGGGTCGCAACGTGTGTCGTTTGCATCTATGGAATATCGAGTTTTCTCTCTCTCTCTCTCTCTCTCTTCTTTCCAGCGACGTTGCTCTCGGTTCCGTTGGATTTATTGCCGGCGCGCTCGCGCATCTTCATTCGATTCGCCTCTCTCTCTTTCTCTCTCTCTGTTCTGGCTTCCTCCTTCCTCCCATCGCGGCGCACGAATCGATGCTCCCGGCCGTCGATTTGCCCTCTGTCCTCTCCCTTCCTCTCTCCCTCTCTCCTATATCTCTGTCCCTATTCGTGCTCCATCCGGATAACGAGTCCCGCGGCCGATTTTCTCGTAACGATTTCGGATTTTCAATTAGGATTCTGGTCCCTGCCGGGGTTCCGCGGCACAGCTTAGCCCAGAGAGAGAGAGCGTGTAAGAGAGAGGGGGAGAGGGAAAGAGGGAGAGAGGAAGAGGGAGAGACAAGAGAGATGGGAATGACGATTCTGATTAAATTTCATTTTTTTATCCTATTTCGAGACCGAGTTCGATGATTAATGTTTTTGGCGAACGGTGATGATTTGTTTCTTATATGATCGGGCCCTTTATTACGTGTAAAAAGGGGCATTTAAGGCTGTACATTGTTGGTTGATGGAAATGCTAATTTTTGGCAAGCCCGAGTCTGAAAATTCTATAGGCTTTCTTCTATCCGCATTATTCGCAGATAAATGTATTTTGATGTACGGCGTATGTTACGTTTACTTTCATACCAAAATGACAATGATGAAGGGGTTGGATCCCTAAAAGCATGATGTACGAGCTTCTGTCGTATAGAGAACGAAATATTATGCATTAATAAAGAATTCGACCGTCGCACCCTCAAAGTAAATTCCATGAAATAACGTAGAATTCGTGTATTTGTCGTCTATATTCATAACGTGAGGCGTTTTTACATTACGTTTAAACTAACGTGCCATTGTAATAATCAGGCCAATTTGAAGAGACAACGAAGCGTGTAAATTCTAAAAAATGACCTATATAAGCCATGCGTCCCTGTTAGGAAATTGACGAGTTTGACTGGTCAACCTGTTAATCAAATGGCAATGTTTTGTGGTTATTAAGTAAACAATATACTTTCAAATATTCTATATTACAAATTATATTTATAAAATCTGACTAAAAACTGGCTAGGAACGCCTTAACATTTCTTCCAGAGGTAATACTTTTCTGCATATTGCTGATGATTTAGCGGGCTGGATAACATAAAATTCACTAACAATTTTAGCTATTCGCAAATGTTATGACTTCCTTTTCATTAAAATACAACCATTCGAGTACTTGACTGAATTTCCCATTTAATTTGAATTAAATTCTCACCGAAAATCCTCGAGAGGCGGGGTTTTAGTTGAGCATACAGGAACAAATAGAGCATATACTTCTTCAATGCTCCATAATCCAAAAGCAGTCTCACCACAGTTAATTATTTAGCTGTAGATTCTAGAATTTGTGAGAAAAAACCTTTCGAATAAAATTTTTTATCGGTATATTAATACTTAAGATGAGACGGTGAACTTTATTTGACTTTTTAAATTTATTTATATTTTTGTATGTTTTATAGTTTTCCTCAAATTTAGTAATTGGTCTGACTCCCCTGTGTTAGCTGTTATAACCAAGAAACGGTATGCGGGTCACCGACAACGCGCGGAAATATACTGATGAACTGACTTTCTCGTGAGATTCGATTACCGACTTCTACGGTCTGGCTTTGGTCACGTATATAAGAAATCGAAGTCTACCCCCTCAGCTAACCCGAATGCCTATCAAAAGTATGGGTTGCCTGGAGCACCAAAGTATTTATATGGTGACCGAAAAAACATTACTTTAGAGTGAAATTTCAACGCTTGTTTACAATTGCAACGCGTAGTTTTTTTTTACAACCAGTAACTCAAGTGTTACTCTAAAGTTGCAAAGGTACTCGAGCGCTTTCTGGGTTATCTCTTGAAAATCACCACGTGAAATTTCGTGGGTATATCCATAAATCAAGAGTGAGCTTTAAAATTAAAGTCTAATTAAATTTTAAAAAGTTAACTCGTAAGAACGTTTCTTTTTCATTTTTTGCGTGTAATACCTTCATATTACATTACTTTTCCGTGGTATAACAAGCCATTGGATTCTCCTTGAATTGCTGACACTAAATTATATAAGAGCTTTCACAAATAAGGGTTATCGTGCCGGTAGAGTCATCGAATCAATTATATATACAACTATTGCATTGAGTAAGTATAAAGAAAAATATTCGTATAATTGTAATTTAGTAATAATATAGAAATTAAAGTGTATACAATTTATTAACAAAATTAGTTTCTGGTTAAAAGAAAAACATATTTTTAAACTGAAAACTTTGTGTCTAAGCTACCAAATAATGAATAAAATGAATATAACATAATTATTGATGTGGCATATGCACTATTTTCCCAGAATTGAAATTAAGCTTTGTAGCAAGCCAACAACAAAAAAGACTCAGCTTTAATTCTGTCTTTCCCTTACTTAATTAAGCTCTAGTATACCGTATTTGAATACAGGGCGAGGGAGAAGAAAAGTGAGGGACGAAAAAGGGCGAGGAGGCGAACCGACAATCATAGGTAGTTAGTGTCGGTCAATGAATAAGGAAGCAAGGAGGAAAAAAGCACAGAGGAAGAGAATGAAATAGAGAGAGAGAGAGAGAGAGAGAGAGAGAGAGAGAGAGAGAGAGAGAGAGAGAGGGAGTGAGGGAGTTTCGATATTGGCCAAGCGGAACCCGTGTATACTGGATGGAGCAGCTTTTCCCGTTCGACCTACGCTTTTTATTAAAGACACTCGAACGCTTGTCGTTTGCATACAAATATGCTGGTCCAGCTTTCGAGAGTCCTCTCTTCTTTATCGGCGACTTGTACAATTTATGATGCGCACCGCCCCGGCTTCTTATTTTCGAGACACGCAGAACGTCCCTGGCATATTTACATCTGCTTATACCTGCAAACTTTACCAATCTCTCGTACACATATTAGCAAAGAATTCTTCTTTTTTTTTGTTGCGAATTCTGATTAAATAATCTCTTTGACAATGTATAAAAATTGAAATACATCCTCTTTATCAAAGCGCGCGCGTATGTCGACTGGCGAGCGCGGCAAAATGTTTAAAATATTCAAAGAGCTCGTTCAAACGTGCGACGTCTCGATATACTCCGCTGCGAGCTGTATGCGCGGACCGAAAAAGGTCTTGATCGCTTTTTTCTTCTCTCTCACTTCCTATTGTAAATTCAACGCGTCCACGTCGTATCGCCGCCACTTTATCACAGTCCCGTTAATGAAAACGTTTGTCGCGCGTTCATGGCTCCCCCCCTTTTCTTTTTTCACTCGCTAATTAAATAATCCTTGTAAAAAATACGCTCCGTCCGGACTAACTAAGGCGCGAGATCGGCGCGCAGAAAAAGTGGCAAGAGAAGTGAGAAAAGAGGAGAGAGAGAAAGAGAGAGAGAGCCGAGTGAAGTAGGAAAAGCAGAGAAAGAGAAACAGTTTATTCCGTCCGGTATATAATAGTGTCTGGGAAACGTTAGGGAGCAGACGCGTGAAAAAGGTCGTTTCTCTCGAGACGGCCAAATGACTTCTGTCATAAACGAATGGCCGAATACGTATACACGCGCGGACGGGCGGCGAGCCGAGTCAACCATAAATATAAATAAGTGCGCTGCACGAGCTGGAGGCAAGAGCGAGAGAGTGAGGGAGGCTCTTTGGACTCCCACAGTGTAACACTGGGCACCGCTCACTGCACGACACGGCACAGCTCACACAGAGGGGGGCAAGTCCGGTGGGCTCGCGCGCGCCTGTACCACCGAGTTCGCGTTCCCTCCGCCCGCGCGTTCGTAAGAATAAGTGCCACTTTACCCTGGCAGAGTGAAATTAAATTCAACCAAGATAAATGGCTCGCGGAGGCCGGAGGAGAGAGAGAGAGAGGGTAGAGGGGTAGTGCAAACTCAGAGGCTGAGCTGCTCGTGAAGTGTGTGTGTGTGTGTGGGGCTGCATATATACGGGAGAGGACCTAAAGAGCCGGCCGCGGACGCGAGAAATGTAAATTAGTTTGAATTAAGGAGCCGCCGCCGCCTCCTCCGCTATTAAAAATATATATATATATATATATATATAAATAGGTGCGCGGAGAGAATCTCTCGGGCGACGTTTAATTAAGTGAAAAATCGCCCATAGCTAGGAGCGAACAAATCGACGGGTCGGTATACGGGCAGAATTGCACGCACCGGTGTACGCGGGCCGACACTGTAATTCTTGATAATTGGACGATTCATATCCCCCTCCCTTATACACCCGTATCATTAGCTCGATTTACTCGTTGTGTGTGTGTGTGTGTGTGTGTGCGTAGTCGAACTGCGGGAGATGTATGGGCTCCGCGTGTATCGGCATAATGCGAGCGAGTTATTAGACTCTGTCCAATGAGTATTGGCTCTCGAGGCTGCTACCTATACCACTGCCGGGCTTCAAGGTATATATAACGTGTGTGATTGTAAGAGTGCGTTATGCTCTAGGTATGGATACCAAGACCTTTGATGCGAAATTTCCTTGAAACTTTGTCTAATTATAGGGGTTATGGGGTTAAAGTTATGTAGGTATTAGTTGAAAATGTGTGAAAATACAAGTTGGTTAGCTCGATTTGGGATGTTCCGCTATCGGCCACTGGATCATTTCAATTTTCGAGAGGATAAGCGTATTTTGGGTAAAAATCCGATAAGAACAACATAGATTCATCCTAATTTGAGAAAAGCAACGTTGGGACGGTGAATCCCACCTCGACTGATGGACAAAATAAAACTGAATCCCATCACGGAAAAAATATACATAATATATATATTACGAGAATCAAGTTTCCCCCGAGAGAAAGCCAAGCGGTGCGAGTTGTCAGGATCGGAGCAAGAAAAGCAATGTTTCATTTGGATCCCAGTTTATATATACGCGCAGTGGGGATCGAACACGATCATCGAATCACGCCCTTTACTTTTTGCTCCTCAAATAATTCTCGGCCGAGGTGTCTGGGTATAAGCGGCTGCGGCGGCGGCGGCTCATTTTCTTCCCCCTCATTTCTCTCACATCCACGCCGACCGCGAACGTCGCGCAAGATAATGTATGTGCGACTCACGTTCGGAATAAACTCACCCTCTCTCACCACTCCTTCTCTCTCTCTCTCTCTCTCTCTCTCTCTCTGTCTCTTTCACTCTCTGTCTCGCTCTTCTGCGTTCGCGCGAGCGAACACACACACAGCCAACTTGAACTGCCAATTTCGCAGAATGCTGAGCCAATCGTTGCTGCTGCTACCGCTTCTCTTTCTCTTTCGCGTTCTCTCGCTTTCTCTCTCTCTCTCCCTGCGGTTAACTTTTCGCTGACGTTCTCAACTTTGACTTGACTTTGCCCCGCGGCCCCAGGGGGAACTTTCATTTGGGGCTTCGTTTAAAAGTATTTTCTGGAGAAACAGTTTGCCGAGCGACCTTTGCGCGTCTTCGCACCGCTCGCTCCTGCAAGTTGAGAAATAAGAAAGAGGAATAGAGAGAGTGAGAGAGCGAGAAAGAGAGACAGAAAAAAAGAGGAGCAAAAGAGCGAGCTTTCGCCAGACGCGAGGTGCAATCGGTTCGAGATCAAGTTTAACATTGTTATAATTTTCTATTCGATTTGTAGGATTAAGATAATTAGCTCTTGAAGACGGGGGCTGAAATATTATTCATTGCGAAATGAAATATGCATTACTCCGCCGCGCCTCGTAATTGCTAGAAAGGGATTTGTTATAATAGTATACTATAATCTTACAGAGATCTGCTTTATCGTAATTTCTTTGATTGGATAAAAACTATTTTACATACAAATCTTCAATGCCTGCTAATTTAGTTGTCTATTGCGTATGCAAAAATGAATCTAAATGCGTATAAGGAGCTAACTAAATATATAAAGATTACTTAAACTACCTATAATAACTTTAATTTTGTTAATAGTGTAAGATACTCTTTTTTTGAATATATTAGCAATATTAGAGTTAATTTATTCCTTTAATATTCTTCCGTTCCATTCAATCTGCGATTTTTCAGATCAGCAAAATTGTAAATGTTTACAAAATAGAAATTGTTAAAATCCTTCATAACCTTAAAAGAGGTAAAAAAATGCACCTCTGCTATAATTGTTTGTTTCACTGCGAAATTCGTTTATGCAAAGATTAATTTGCACAACATTTGCACAACGCATAATTGCTTCTGCTTAGACAAAGAGAAAAGCAATTATGTAAAGTTAATATGTATAGTTCTATACATACATTGCATGCTATTGAATTGTATCAGTGTACGACAAATGCATGCGCAAGACCGAACTTTCGGATATATAGATGTTATTTATTTTAAAATTTAATTATTTTACAATGTGCAATGTTACATTTAAACGTACTAAAGTGGAAAAAAATCTTCAAAGTTAATTTAACTCTGATTAAAATTCTTCTGCGAGTCAATAATGTAATAATTTTACTAAATCAAAGGCAATTATTACATAATTTAGCTTACTTTTCATTCTGTTAAAGATCATAAAAATTCGCTATATTTTTTAGTTGTTTATTAATTATTTTATACCCTTCACATTCAGAGAGTTTATTAATGATTCGATCAACTACACAGTATAATTCTATAACTTTTTATACTTTCTTTTTTTTCTCTCCAATTCCCAAACTAAGCATATAATGATTGCATCCGAGAAAAATGTCATCTAGTTAATGCAGTAATTCAGCTAACGGTCGGATCAAAATTTAGAATCTATCCGTGCAGGCACGATAAACCCATGCATTTCAAATGATCTAAGTCTCAGTCTGTTTGCATAGCAGGAGTGCGTAAACAATCTAATTATGATATACCCATAGACATGATCTATCCGCTTAATATACTGCTTGCCCGGCCTTACCTAATGCTATCATTACGTAAGCACAAATACACCAAGAAAAGCAGGCTCAGTGACCTTTTGTTCCATGGACCACAGAGTGATTCATCAATTCATATACCTGCCGGAGAATCTGCTATTGCAATCGCTGCAATTGATTAATATCTAGAAATAAAAGGAATAATCAAACTGACTGAAGTTTACTTACTATTTTTATGAAAAAATGTCTTCAATAGTAGAATAAGCGATAAAATGGAAATTGTAGCAAAAATATAATTTAATAAATTTTTTCAATTGTCATCTCGTATGCGACACAATGAATCTTAGTGGCACTATTTATTCTAATCTCAATGCTAATGTCTAATTTTTATTCATTAGAGCGACGAATGGTTAAAATGTGTAGGCTCGTGTGGGTACTTCAACGAATCATTGCGTATGAACCGAAAGAGAAGGAGAAAAAAGAAAACGAGGTTGAGATTCGTTTAAAACTTGTTTTTTTTTTGTTTCTGACGCTCTCCAGTCTTTGTTACTAAGCTGTAACAGAGACTTTGTAATATGTCCCGGTCACGTCCTGGACATGTATATGAACTTTAAAAAGTGGCGACTTCGTGTTTAAAGAATATTAAAACCATTCATATTTATTACTCGAGCCAGGATACTTTCCAGAGATGATAACATGCCTTTTCCTTTTTTTAATTCATCCTCCCACGAGCGCTCACTTCTTTATGCCTTTTCCCCCGTATTTTAACAACTATATAAAGCGCGTGTGACGCTACTGCTGCTCGGTTATTATCCAACATTATTACCTTACGTTCAAATGAATGTGATTTTACTTAGACGCAAGCTTAGCTTTTCTAAAATTCAAGCTTCCAAACAAAACGTAATTGAATCTCAAGATCCCATTGAGTCAACGTATCGCGGAGCTACTCGAAGACCCAGTCTGCGAGCGCACTCGATCCTCTGGAACGATTTAAAACTTCTTATAGCGTGAAATCGCATTACTCCATACACCGACCAGCCAGCGAAACAAAAAAAAGCTACAAATCCCCGTGGCTACAGAGAGAGAGAGAGAGAGAGAGAGAGAGAGAGAGAGAGAGAGAGAGAGAGAGAGAGAGAGAGAGAGAAAGAGAGATGGAGAAAAAGCTGCAGCCCGAAATCGAGTTTCCGTGGAATCCATCCTGCCACGGCGAATTGAGCAGCAATCGGTGCAATCCTGTGTTAACAATTTCATGCCGTCCGGTCCTATACCTCGCGTGAATTCACGCATCGCTGCAGTCGCGATAGCGCGCCTTCGCAGCGCATGCAATACAGCTAGTTTTACACCCCTCCGCCAGCCATCGTGCAATTGTGTTGTTCGCATATATGCGCGATCGTGCTTTTATAATTTAAGTGCCTATAGCGCGCGTTCGTATACACCGGTACAAGCTTATCTGCCTGGGCCCGTTTAAATGCCGAATTATCTTGTGTGCAAACGTCGTGCATGCGCTCTCTCTCTCTCTCTCTCTCTTTGTCAATAATAATATCCGCGACGAAAAGTCGAGCGTTAATGTTCGAATGGCTTGTTTGGTACAATATTATTCGTTTATGCGGATGTGGATAGGAGGATCGCAATGAAAGTGAATTGAATATATGTATGCCTCGAGATGAGATCGAAAGTTATTTTCGTACACTATTACTGTTATCGAGTTAAAAAGACTTGATCTATCTATCCGATGAGGAAGATGAAAATAATTGATCGGGAATATGAGTGTTTTGCCGTATGTGAGCGTTTCTACTTTGATCTAATAGTCTGAATTGGTTTTAGAATAAGTGATTTGGGCGAACTAAATTATATTAGTTATTTCATATTAAGAGGAACAATTAAATTTCTTTAATATTTCCAAGTTTGTCTATTCCGTTTATTGTTTTGTAAATCTATTTGTTTTTTACATTTTAGTAAATCTAAAATAAAATAGTACCTTACAGAAACTGCCTTGAGTAGTTGCTTGTATTTAATAAAACAGGCAATGAACGAAGAATAAAAGAGCGAATGCATTCAATAATTTAGGATGTAGCACATCAATGCGGATGAATTCTCATTGAATGCACCGCGATAATATTATTGATTTATGCGGTTATGAACGTAAAGGCTTTACCGAATAGCATGGATAATAATTGTGGATTAAACTTGAAATATTGCAGTATGTCTTTAAATTAAATGGAAAGCTATATACGTTTGGGAAGAACACGAAAGGTTTATGTGCTCAATTTACATATTCGAAGTGTATACAACTTTTTTTTTAGAAGTGCGCCGAGGAGACACTCTCTTGATTACTTCACATTCTGCACAATAGATGGAAGCCCAACTTTTCGCTCTCATCAGTACCTGTATCATTTCACATTATTTAGAAACAAAATACTGGCTTACAATTTTGCGTACCAATTCGCGTCTAAGATGCGGTTGCCTGTCATCTTACACCATGAGCTAGGTAGCCAGAGGCGAAACGCAATTTTCATTACTTTTCATTTAATTAAATACTGTTCTATAACATTTCATTGTATTATAACTTTGCCCTTGCAAAATAATTGTACGAGTCTAATATTATGTCAAGTTTAGCTGTCTGAAGATCGTTAAATTCTAGTCTATCTTTGAATTGCTGTGCATCATGACCGTTTTCTTCTTCTTCTCAAAGTCAATAAAAAGTTCCATTGAAGTAAATAAGGAAAACAGATGATAATCAACTTGATACAGCTTTGATTCTAATGTTTAATGCAACCGGTTAAAGAGACATTAAAAAAGTCTAGATTAGGACAATATATTGTATTGTATTGGAAGGAGTAGGGTTGAACTTTGGGAGCGCTGCTTAAATTATTCTAACAGGCACCTATAGTTTATTTCTACAAGTGTAGCATTGCAGTAGACCTACCATAGAAGTAAAGATAGGAATAGTAGATACAAACAAGGCCAACAACAATTCCATTCAGGAGATCTAATTACGGCCATTCTCGAGGAGAACGTGACCAAAGTGCACTATTTACTGACACAAGACTTTCTAGAGATAATATAGAAATCGGTGCGACTGCTTTGCAACAAGCGCTTTTAACAAAAAAGTGATGTAATAGTCAATTTGTCGTTGGCATTCGAAGCATCTACATCTGTCAGCGACAACAACAAGGGGGACATCGAGAAGAAAAATTTGCCACGTGAAATTATAAACGAATTGCACGTTTATGTTACTGCTAGGCAAGCGGCTAACGTGCTGGCTCAATAGTAAGATGGCAGGCAAACTTATCTTGGATGCAAAATGATACGGCGCTTTGTTAAGTCCTATATATAACTGAAACTGGTAAATGCACTAGAGGAAATGAATATTAGGAAATTGGAAAAGTTCAAACATTGCCATATGCCAAAATTTTTAGCGTGTTTCACGCAATTTTCTTGACAAGCAATAAGGTGTGATGGCTATCTTGTTAGAATCATTCCTCTAAGTGGTAAAACTCGCGTTTAGATCAGGCGCCATTCAAGCGCAACTATATCAAATAACTTGTCTTGATTTCCGAAACCGATATCGTATATATATAAACATTGCTTTGCGCTCCTAAAATTGAAATTAAACAACGTCTCCAACAACTCCAAACTTCTGTACCGGATCGCATTTCAGCGTTTACCACCCCGATTTTTCTCATAAAATTAGACAGTAAACCGAACTCGAACAATGCGACGCGCGAAATCCATGGCTCCATTATCGGGGGGTAATCGGTAAAAGGAGAGGTGTCGTAACTATTTATTGAAACGAGCGCGGGTCGAGAGAAGAGGATCTCGCGTGTCGTCGAAGCAGCAGTACCGACTCACCCCACATGAATTTCCATACCATGTATACACTCCCCGTTCGCCCAGTCATCGGACTTACGATTTTTTTACGCGAGAGTGCACTCAGTCGCCTTTTCGCCTATCACATTTCGCACCTCGCGCTTCTACACAAAAACACGTCGCGAGGAGGTAAAAAAAACGGAGGGGAACGCGCGGCTGCGTGCAGCAAGGCCACGCAAGGAGAGGAGTATACAAGTATAGATAATATAGCGGCCTCGGCTTTGAGAGCAAGGTGTCTGTGTTTGTGTGTGTGTGTGTGTGTGTGATGTATACAGCATCTTGCCTCGGTTCAATAGATCTCCCTCTCTCTCTCTCTCGTATACACACGTCCGACTTTCCATAATGTGCCTGAAAGCAGCCACTGCCGCTGCTGCTGCTGCTGCACCTATCATCTATCATCTCGGCTTCTCCTCTCTTACCGCCCGTCCCCGTCGTCATCAGTGCCAAAGTTTGCGGTCAAATATACGCCCGGCCATTGACTCTCGGCGACTCTCCTTCAATGCCGTCCTATATATATATACTACACATCCACTGTCGTATCTATATATACGTACACACAGGGAATACGCTGAATACAAAAGTGCCAGGCGGACGCGCAGTGCTGCACTTGGAAGCGACTCCGAATGCAAATAGCGGCAATTTTATTCGCCAGCTTCTGGCGCGCGTTTCTCTAGCTCTGTATCTTTGAGCACTTGTGTCTGTGTGTCTGTGTGTGTGTGTGTGTGTGTGTAGTGGAGCTATTGTGTTGGTGGCGTTATGCGCAAAATATCTCTCGTAACTAAGCCATCTTTTGCTTTATCCGGGGGGGATCGTTTTAATATCGAGTGCTTCTACGGGAGACGATTCTCGAATCTCTTTAAAGAGCCGCTGCGCTGCCGCGGCTGCTGGAGTTTGGAAAAAGAGGAGGAAAGTGTGCGTCGGGGATTTGGCTTTGAATAAAAACGACTCTGGCGCTGCACTGTTTTCAGAGGCTTTTCTTCCTTTCCGATCTATACGACTAGTTGCTCTTTTTACTCTTTGTACTTTCTTAAATAATGTTATTAATAAAAATGTCGTGGCTTTAAAGAATTGGACTAAATCAGTTTTATCTTTGCATTAAAGGTTTTATTATAATACTAGTATTTTTAAAGCGATGATTTAGCTCGAAGACAGACTATTTCAATAGATATTACGTTGTAGTTTAGTACTTAAGTCAAATATAATTACGAAATTTAGTAGAATAAATTTAGATATGCATTATGATAAAAGTAAGATAACGCGATCAACGATAAATATTTTGCACGCGCATTTTCGCAAAGTCCGGTAAATTTATTGCTTTGAAGAAAATCGACTTTTCACGTTACTTTAAACAGTTTGAAATATCTTGTTTTTGTAAGTTAATTCTAGTGGCTACATAATGCATTCCTGAAATAGAAGCACGCATTGTACGTACGAAGCCGGAAAAGCGTTCATTAAGGAGCTTATAATTTAGCAGAACGAGCTTTTTATGAATCGCTCGGTAATAAGTGGACTAAAATAATACGTTGATAAAATTAAAAAGAAAAAAAAAGAAAGAAGCAAAAGCCGCGTAGTACATAAATTCTCTTCATTTAATTTGAAAAGAAAATGATGATCGATCGCCCCGCGAGCTATAACGCACTCTATGATTCAATATTATTAAAGCCCATTTATCACGAGCTAACCACCAGCCGTAGCACCAATTTCTGAATAATTCTCTAATAACCGTACTCTGGCATATTTATACACCTGGCAGCCAGTTCGCGGCTCAAATCCTTATACGAGAGCAAAGAACCCCCAGCTTTGGCGCACACACGCGCATCCAAAGAAACACCAAAAGGGGCGTTGGGGGGGGGGGGGCGATAAATAATCAAGTCCAATAACCCTAACCCGTGCAGTAATGTCACTTTCGCTTTTTACCCAACGAGCCAAGTATAATTCAGGCCGCGTCCAATGACTTAATTTCTACTCGCTGACTAGTCTCGCGGTCCAAGATAATAAGAGTAATGCCTCGTGATTATATAGCCGGTTAGCGATATGGCGGCTTTGTTGTCGTGGGTCGAAGTCCGCCGCTGCCGCCGTCGCTGCGAGGCACGAGTATACTGTTGGTGGAGGTGGGTGTGAGAATGCGCGTCGCGGCCGGCCATTCAAAGTGTGCCCGCTGGCGTTTTGCATAATTTATGTGCGCGGGAATAAGATCGGCTCTGGATCTTAGCGCCTCGGCCTTGCCGTGCGCCGACGAACTACTCGCTGTGTGTGTGTGTGTGTGTGTGTGCAGTGCAGATCCACGCGGACAAAGTTAAATTTTTACTCGGAAAGTTTGGAAAATTGAACTCTTATGCGAACTACTCTTCATTATTTTTACTGCGTCTTTCATGGCGCTTTTGCCGCGCTTAAATTTTAAAGATAGCCTTATTTATGAATTTATGAGGCGCTCTTTAACTTTCCATGAACTCCATTATTTTGCCCGTCGTACGCCGGTGGGATAGTAAGTGTACTGTATAGTGGGTGACGGACTAGTCAGTTTGTTTATTTACAAGATCGCTTACAAAAATTAATAGTGCTCGTGAGTTTTATTGGTAGATGGCTTCATGTTGGATTTTCGTTTATTCGATACTTTTGCACCGCACGGCTATGCTATGTAAATTTATAGACAAAGTTAGTTTCATTCGGCGTTTCGGAGCGAGTCGATATATTTAATTGTTTGAGTGCGAGTTGAAAAGTTCCAGCGATATGAAATCCGCTTACGTAGTAGTGATAAAAAGATCAACTTTCGGCATCGTGCTGTTCCATTTTTTGCACGTCTCAATGTTTGCAAATGCTCTCTTTTGATCGAGCATTCGCATTTCAAAACGATAATTCATCGTGTAGGCTAGGTGCACGACAGGCAGCGTCACACACAGGAAATACAGTACCTCCAACCACTGTTCTTGTATGCATAACAGTGTAGGAAATAGAAATACTATTTGGAACATTGAGTAAAATTCTGTGAAAAAATAATGTATCGTGCGTAAATCACCTACTTCAGGCCCTTGTACGGTAATCTACTATTTTGATAACTCAATTATATCGATGATGATATAAATTCTCATGAATAGAAATGAAAAATTTACGAAAATTGATGCCTTTGAATATTGAAAAGGTAAATGAATTTCATATTATCGGGATGGAATGGCAGACTACAATGTACATTTGAAAGTGTCAGTTTTTCCATTATAATTCGACCCTTTCCGCAAACAATTTCCCCCCCTTTGCATCAAATGTAAATGTGTCATGAGGCAATCTTCATTGAAAATGCCAGGCCGACAATAACCGTTAAGCTCCCTGTCGTCTGCCATTCGCGAAATGTACAAACAGCTCCGGAAAGATTAATAATTTATATATTTTTATTCAAACAGACGTAGTTAAGAAATTATAAAACCTTTGCCTTTTACAACCAATTCCCGTTGGATGTCACTTTTCGATGCGAAAAACGGGACGACGTACAACTTTCAAATTTAAATCGCCTTTGCCGCGGCAGTCCTCTCTCGTAAAAAGTTAAAGCTCTCCGAATGGCACATTTCTTTCCTAAGGAAATAAAACTTGACTTTCTCAAAGTTTGCGAAAGGATATATATATATATATATATAGA